>BMAV01026936.1:526233-562382 GCA_019973955.1 Trichonephila inaurata madagascariensis
TATTTTATATTTTATTTACTGCCCTTCAGCTATGAGCAGAAATATGTAAAAATTCAATTTCATAAAAAATATACAATTTCTCATTTAATAATGATAAAATCAGGGACAACAATAGTCGATTGACTAAAAAAAAATACACAGAAGTAATACACACACAACAGAATATTTTCAGAAAAAATACTTAAAAAACCTGCGTGGATTTTTCGTCTTATTAATTAAAAATTTAGATCATTCATGAATATTTTTCTTTTTACTACACTGACAATATAACCAAAACCATATTATATAATAACTGGAAGGGAACTGGGAGGGAGAGAAACATTTCACTTTAAGACATATTCAAAAATAGGATCTTGAAATGTCATTTAATTGAAATATAAAGTAGAATTCGTCCATCTATATGGTGATTGATAGAATAATTTATTACATATCAAAGATAAAAGAATATTATTTGTTCAATCGGCTTAACCAATTGCATCGAAAACAAAATCCGACAATCATGTGTGGTACTGAATGATACATTTCATCAGAGCCAACATTTTGTGCGATGACTATCCAACAAAAAATATTTCACAGCTTTTAAGACACATTCAAAATACCTAATCTATTACAGTTCAAAGAACACTGAGCAGCTTTTGTCCCCTTTAGAGGCTATTCCTTCGTATTATAAATTTCTACTTCTCTGCTTTCAAATTGTTTAATACCAATCTATTGTTTATTCATACAAAATTCTACATTAATAGTTTTCCTCTCTGCAAAACATAGAATTCACATGAATATTCTTAAATGTGGGTAACAAAAAGTGAGCATTTGCAAAACTCCACAGCACAAAAACAGATTGAATGCATCTACTGGTTTTGATCCCCATTCATAATAATTATGATCCATTCATATCGCATCAGAGTTAGAACTATGTCATGTGTGTTCACTGTTTAAAAATCCCTCAAGCCATTTCGTCGACACTAACTTTTGGCACTGAAAGCTATTGACAGAAATGCCCAGTACTAGAAACAGAAGAATTCATTTAAAAATTATCCTAAAGCACCATTTACGAAAATAAATGAAACCATATTGTAATAAATTTAAACATGCAATGACTCAAAATATTTTACAGAAAATGAATGGTTCAGGGGAAGGGAATGTATTAAGAATGTCTATAAGTAATGCAAAATAACAATGCCCCAATATTTTAAATTGTAATTTTTTCCCCTTTGTGGGCAAAGGAGGATGAGACTAAAAGATTGTTTTACAGCTGCTTTAAGTATGTGTAATTTATAATTATACAAATTATCTTTCTTGATTACTTCAGAAAGCTTGACAACAATGTAGAAAAATGAAACCAATATATTCTATTTTAGAAAAAATTCTGAGCTTATATATATATGTGTGTGTAAAAGAGAAAAAATCATAACATAGTATTGGTAAACAATTTCGAATTTAAAGAAAAACATACTACAATTATTCAAATGTCCCTTAACTTATCAGAATTTCTAGTTCAGTACATAAATACACTTTTATAGTTCTGATATGTATAGAAACAATGTTACAGAAACAATTATAATCATTCATATTTCTGTCTGCATTTAAGACAGTTCAAAATGGACTAAAATCATTTATAGTAACAAGTCAATTAAATTCTTTTGAAAATAAATTCTAGTAATATGAATTACAATAATTTTAAGCAACTCACAAAACATTAATAATACTATCAACAAAATATTATAAACTATAACTGAGTTTTTACATAAAATGTTATATACAAAAAATAATAATAATAAAAAGATATTAAGAAAAATAATCCTTAACCCAATTCTTTCACGATAAAAAATAGCACTTGTTGATTTAAATAAATATAAACAAACTTAATCATGTTATTTGCATGTGAATAATTTACCCAATTCAGAGATTTTCTCTTTTAATAACATTTCATTTTTTTAAATGAGTCATCATAAAACAAATTTTTCAGAGCTAAAAATCTGCAAGTTGTAAATTTCTGAATCTGTACTAGATCACTTCACATGCAAGAACATCTTAGGTCAATATTCCACTTTGATCACAGGGGAATACATAAAGAAAATTAACTGAAATGTGCAAAAATGTTTATATTTCTATAATTGCTATCCTCACAGATATTTATATAAATTTAAATTTCAAGTCTTTTTAGAGCAATGAGAATTGTTGCAAATGGCTAAAGGTTATTTGTACCAATTAGAGGCAATAGATAAGAAATTTTTTTACTGCATAGGTTCACAAATAGGCATAAATATATATTTTTTAAAATTATGTGCAACTTTTTTTGAGTTTCAGTAATATAAAGTGTTTTTAAATGTTAATATACATTAAATTTAAAAATAACTAAAATTGACTACATAAACATTTTCCAATATTTTTAATAAAATACATAGTTTAAATTCTAATTGACTGAAGAATTTTCAAATTGCATGGCACTAATTATAGAAATCTGGTTTCTCCCTACACCAGTCAGTCTATAAATAAATTACTTTTAAAATGTCTATTAAACTTTTCATCAAGCATTTAGAAATATTTGGTTGGAAGAAAACACTGAAACCAATAAATGTAACATAATAAATCATGGTGGAGAGGAAAAAAGAAAATACAACATAAAAGTTGAAAGGAGAGTACTGTTGAAAACCAAAAATTTAATTCATACTACAGAAGATTTTGAAAAAATACCAATAATAAATATAAAAAAATTTATTGTTTGCTATATATTTAAAGTATTAATTATAGCTAACTTTTAATGGTGATTCATTTTTCTCCCTATCAATATCTTCCATGTAGAATGCCCATTTTTCCCATTCAATTCCAATGGTCCCAACTAAGCATAAAAAAAGTTCTTTACTTCAATAGATCATTTTAAAAAGTAATGAAGGTTGCCAAAAATTAATAGTAAAATCATTGAAAATGTGAATATGCATACACAGGAATTATACATATATTTAATACAATGTGGATATGAAAGGCATCAAAAATGCACATAGACAAATAATTTTAAAAACAAAATGATGACAATATCCATATTATCCAAAACTAGATTATATATCTAACTATGTAACAATAAATAAAAACTATACAAATATAACATCTAAAGTAAAATGACAAAAACTCTAAATAGCTATGTTAAAATATTTGTAAAATACAACTTTCCAATTAATCAAACTTAACAAAAACAGAATTAACAATGTATATATTAATTAATAATAAAAACCTTTCTTGAACACATTCACTGAAATAAATATTGCATTAGTTTTTAAGCCTATTAAATATTGCTTCAATTAGCACAAATTTAGTGAAAAAATTATCATAATTCTTTAAAACAGTCACCAAAATCCATTATAATAAGCACAGTATAATAAATGCATTCCATTCTACAACATATATTTGTCACAGCAGATACAGTCTGATTTTACATGCAAACTAAATTCTTGATTAGAAATTGTCATAAATTTTTCATTTTAAAAAAAATAAGTTCCATATAGAAAAGAAAGTGAGAGAGAGAGAGAGAAGGATCCAGAGTATTTGTCAACATGCACCACAGTCATAGATAGATAATGAAGGATTTCATACATTAAAAACTCATTAATAGAATAGGATAATATATAATTCAAATAAATACTTTTTCAAACAAACTTTATCCTTATTAGTCAAATTAGTTAAGCATCGATCTAAAAAAGAATAATTAAAAACTGTAAAAATAAATTCCCTTTAAAAGTATTTTGATAATTTTTCATTTCAAATTTTCTATATAACAATGGATTCTTTGGTAAAGCTGTTTGAAAAAAGCATTTCATTTTGTGCATATTTTTTTTTTTTTTTTTTTTTTGTATTTTTATTAAAAGGAATAAAAAAAAATCAAAAGTCGGAGCAAAAAGAAATTATTTAATTTACACATAACTTTGCAACAAAAAGATCTAGAGTTTTTGGTCACAATGCTCCACTCAGACAATGATGAACTTCCTTGCACATTATTGATCAAGTGTATAAATCCATTTGCTAATCAATAGTGTCAATGGAGTAGTGTCAAGTAAGATTTATATTATTAAACATCTAATTTTCCACATTATTAAAAATTTAACTATCTTTACACAACTAGATTAAATTAACCTATAATACAAAAACATTAGTTATTGGAAAGGTCTCATTAACCCTAAAATTGACAAAAATTAACTTAACAGCTTAAAGAAAACATGTAAACAAATTCATAAGTTATAACGATAATTCTAGATTGAATCAATAACTTCCCATTAGCAGCAGCAGATCATTCCTCAAAAGATTCATAAATGCAAAATGGATGAAAACAAAACTGAACAATAAAATATTTATTTCTTAAAAGTCCAAAGAACTACTAAAATAACAAGAAAGTCTTGCTTTAAAAATCTAAAGCAAAAATTATTTTAAAATCCTCTGATAATCAACGAGATAAAAATGGGTTTACTAAATAATACACTAATAA
This sequence comes from Trichonephila inaurata madagascariensis, assembly GCA_019973955.1. Taxonomy (NCBI): domain Eukaryota; kingdom Metazoa; phylum Arthropoda; class Arachnida; order Araneae; family Nephilidae; genus Trichonephila; species Trichonephila inaurata. Next base: position 530,708 of record BMAV01026936.1, read on the forward strand.
ATATGAAACCCAGAATAGTTCATAAGCCATGTATCAAAAAAATCTCAAAATCTAAGTCATTTTTATTATAATAATAAATAAATTTCACCATGAAATTAAATATTTACAACAGTTTTATCAAGATAATATATATATATATGCAATTAATTTAATGAAGATTATAATTTAAGATTCCCACTTATGTAAAATTTAGTTTAATTCAAATAAATCAACTAAATTTTTTTCAGATTTCTTCCTATTAGCAACATTTTATTTGAGCTCCAACATTATATACACAGTAAAAGTAATATTTTAGATTTTTCAATGATAATAATTTTCCAAATCCAATAAAACAATTTTCTAAGCTTACATAAGAATTAATAATTTATTTTGATTTTCTTTCCTACAGTTTACATATATTAAAATTCCTAATATTGGCCAAACCCAAAGAAAACAATTTGCATCAGATATTTTCATATGGAAAATTTAATAAAACAAAATTTAATAAACATCTATGAAAATCACACTGCATTAAAGATAGGAAGAATCCAATAAAAAGTGCCTTTGCATTCCAACCATACCATGATGCCAAATTCACTTATTACTTTCTGCAATATCAAACTTCTATACAACTAAAGGCAAATGAAATGCAAGACACAGCTTTAAGAGACCCAAATGGAACAGTTATGATAGAAAAGTCCTGAATAAAATGATTACAATCATGATTTGTTTCATGTCAACTACTGACTGAGGGAATGTAACATCTCTGAAACTCAACAAATATTCAAGTCTATTTAACCACACACACAAATATTTACTTTAATGAATCGTTTCTCTTACACCATCTGTATATCTTAAAACACTTGACTAAAAACTCAGTCGAAACCACTTGACCTTTCTAATTTGCATAATAGATAATTTTTTCAGCCCTACACCTCCATCAAAAACATTTCTTACCATGAATATCATATTTATAGTAAAAAATACAAATCCGGCCTTGTGATATGCGCCATTAGCATCACAAGAAGTCATGCATTTAAGTAAGGTGGCAGGTAAAAGACTAATTCATGAGACAAATTTGATCAAGTGCTGTATTCACACATTGGAAGAAAGGTCTCACAAACAAGACTTTGGCCCTCCAGTGAAAAATCTGAAAAGTTTTACAGGAAAAGACCACAATTTCAGTTCAGGTCCCATCGCTAAGATAAATGCAGTAAAATACTAAAATAAGTCTTCATTTGATCTCAACATCACATAAGAATTTCTGTACTTTTGTTTTACATAATAAAAAAAATAATTTAAAAATGGTTGAGAGGGAAAAATTAAAAAATGCACTAAAATAAAAAAAAAGAAAAGTTTTAATAAAAGTCCTCTGCGAAGATAAATGCAAACATTTGTAGCAAAATATCAAAAAACTTCTTTCTTTCCATTTCATATATCACACCACATTTTCTAAACTTCAAATGCACCAAGGTAAAAAAAGATAGGAAAAATTTTAAAGTAGATTAAAAAAAAAATCAAAATAGGGACTCTTGTTTTTTTCTAGATAGGCTGGGAGAAATGGGAAGATACTGGACGGATCTTTCCTGCATAATGATGGGTAGGTGGGCACTAATATCCACTCATTGGATCATCATGAAGATCACACCCATTAAGACTCCTCCTCCAATGCAAGCCACAGCAAAAATGGCTGCAATGTAGCAAAAGAGATTGCTATTCTTCCGGAACAAAGTTTCTTCATCCTGGAAACAAAACATAGAAGACTTCAAATACAAACATATGCTATGAAAAGAAATACACAATGAAAGCACATAAAAAATAAACAAAAATTTACAATTAATATAACATTCAATTTTTGTTCATTCAGTTTAAAGCAACTGCAGATATAAGATAAGTTATACTGAATTGTAAATAACAATTTTATTCTATTTGTATGGATAAAATACTACTTTAGAATGCAACGCCTTAATCAGTCATTACAGAGTCTGTCTTTTGGCTTGATATATAATTGAAACATTCAGGTTAAATTATATACAAATATAAATTATTATATTATGATAATTTTACAAGATCCACAAGCACAGTAACCATGTGCAGATTATTTGAAATAATAATATACACATGGTTACCACACTGTATTCCTGTGTTTCAGACTAAAAAATAAGCTCAAAAACATTGAATTTTTTTCAAAATAAAAAAAAAAATAAATAAAAATTATCTACCCTGCAGAATAATAATAGCACCAGATAACAATATTGAAATTAACAAAACATTCAATGAAAAAGTAAACCCACGTGGAGATTTGTCTCTTTAAGGTGTCTAATAGAGTCTGAAAAATTTAATCTTTAATAAATCTATGCTAATAAAAGAAAGCTTAATGTAGCATATAAAAATGAAAAAAAACCCCAGAAATTTGGTATACTGAAACTATGAGTGGTAAGGTTGTGCAGTGTGAAGAAATATTTCAAAATTCCCTTTTTAGATTTTTAAAATTTTGATTTTGATGAAATTTCTAAACTTTAGTATTATGATGTGATATTCTTGTGAAAGCAATAAATTATTCTTTATATAGTTTTTGAAATAAATCATATCAAGAAAATTGTATCTTTCAACATCTGAATTTTAGTTTTGGTAACACAATTTGTGTTTATAAATTTGTTTCTGCACTCAAGATGTAGTTCAATAAAAATCAAGCCTATTTTATCTATTATCCTACGTTAAATTTTAATTCGAAATAATCAGTTTTAGATAGTTTTCAGCTTAAATTAATTTTTTAATATAGTTTATTTCTTTTTCAATTTACCTTTGCACTATCAATGATAATTAAATCAAAACCAAGCCTATTTTACCTGTTCCAGATTTTTTTAACTTTAATGCATGTTAATGATATTTTCTAATTAGATTATCTTTAAGCTAAATTAATTGGAGTTAGTTTCTTTGAGTAATTTTTAACTTAATGCTAATTTCTTTTACAGTTTAAGACCTTTTGGTACACATTATTTTGTATGTTAGCATCTTATTCTTTAGTACGCTCCTTCATGTGTTGTCAAATCGGTGAATTAGTATCATCATGTTGAATTTAAGTTTACATGACAAAATTATTTTTGTCATTTTGGAAATAAGCCTAATAACCCTTCCTTAAATCAATTCATTACTTTTCTTCTTTTGTTAAAATTGCACTTTTATTTTTGTTATCAAGCTAGCTATCAGGGAGAAATTAGAGCTGGCTCATTTGCATATATCCATGAATCTCTCTCTCATGGTAAGTTATTTTACCTTTATTGTTGCTGTCACCGAGTGGTCAACTTGTATTAAAGGTGGTAGCCAGAGATTTATGTTAGTTATGGGTTTAATGCAGCCTAAATCAGTAAATGCATTTTACTCATATACGAGCTACAAATGTAGCTTTTATTTTGATATATAATAAAGTACTTTGCTTATTTCATGCTTCATAATATTTAAAGCATAAAGATCAATAACACATATAAGACTTTTTCTCTGTAATTAAAGGATTTTGCTCTTAACTCTTTAAAGTAGTTTCATCAGAACTAGGCCTATTTTATCTGTTTTAAAAATAGCTTTAACTTAATTTTTGCAATTTCTTTTTCACTTAAAAGGCTGCTTCATATCGATTGATTAATGATGAATATTTTATGAATGCTGTTACATATTATTATGATTTATCAGTAGATTGCTTAGATAACTATATTGTTTTCTTAGTTTATCTATATTAATAAAAGGAAAAGTTTATGGGAAGTGGCAAAGGACAAAGGTGAAAAGAATCAGACGTTCAAAATTTAGTATACTGAAGCAATAAGTGATAATGAAGAGCACCTTGCAATGAATTTTTCCAAATTTAATTCGGACTTTTTTAAAAACGTCTATTTTCAAGTAATTTTAGTGTACTTTTCTGTCTGGCTCAGTGATTCCCAAAGTGGTCTATATCAGGGATCTATGATGACCAACAAAGACCCCTGACACATCGGTAAAACAAAAATTCTGGGTGTCCATGAGGTGTAAATGGAGGTTTATGATAGTGGCTCTCATTAAACCAGATCATGACTTTAATTTAAAAAGAAAATTTAATCAATTGGAAACTAGATTTTACCTATTTCACAGATTAAGTTTAATGAGGTTAGTTTGCAGTTACAAGGCGACAGTATAAATTTTATTAAAACAAGGACCACCATTTCAGCATTTCTTGCCAGAATTAAGCTAAAGGAGTATAATATTGGACATTGCAAATTTTCCCAGTTTCTCAACAGGCCACAGACAATCTGCCAGGAAAATGACATTTTAGTCTATATTCAACCTTTAAATGCCCTTTATTCAAATTTTGAAACTAGGTTTGAGAATGCTTTGACCACACTACAGTAGGTAATGAATTCATATGGTCACAGCGAAAAAAAACATTAAAAAAAGAACTGATCAGAATAGGCAGTAACAGAAATCTTAAAAGTAAAGGTTAAAAATTGATGTTAGCAATTTTGGCTTTAAAAAGACACATACCTGTCATTTATCCCGAATTATGGAGTATTGTAAGAAAGTTTTTAACTGCTTCTTCCATCTCCAAAAGAAAAGAAAAAGAAAGTAAAAGAACAGGCACAACTAACCAAGGAGATTTAGGGAAAAACCTGACAATATAGATGCCAAATATCGAAAATTTGTTATTGAAGTATCAGATTCATCCCTTTCATTATAAACATTTGTTTGTTGAAAAGTTATTTCATTTATTTACTAAATTTCCATTTAATTAAAACGTGTTAAGTTTTATAAACACTATACTCCACTACAGTTAGAAATTTTAACCATTTGCTTTAAGTAGCTCTATACAGCTGTCAAAAACATATTTAGATTGATAAATATTCAAAAATTCAACATCAGGTAAGCAGGGGTCTACCCCCAACCAAAAAACACGGCTAGGGGTCTTTGAGACAAAAAGTTGGGAACCTCAGGTCCAGCTCATACAGGAACCAGCTTGAAACATTTTAGAATTACTATTTTTACACTATACGAGAGATCCAAATTTTTTAAAACAAGGATTGACTTTGTTATGAGCATATAAACTAATTAGCCAATTCTTGGCAAATTTTTTAAAGTCAATGTGTCAATTTCTAATTTTTATTTTAAATAATTTCATATGAAAAGCCCTCAATCCAAACATGGAATTTGTACAGAATTTAGAATGAATGTTTTATTTTCTTTTAAAAATATTATTCTGGGATTATATACAGGCAGAATTTATACAATTGTTTAACATTAACAATCAGTAAGTTTCCCCCATTTTTATGTTTTAATTTAAGGGGAAAAGATAAAATAATTTTGTATTCATTCCTTTTTGCAGAATTGTGATTCTTTTTTTGAATGAATTTTTGAAAAAACACATTCTTTCAGCAATTGACTGAAAACTGCTGAGAAAATGTGCAATTATTAAAAAAATCATTCTAAATTTTTAAAATTTGTTTTCTTAACCCTGTTGTTCTGTTCCTATTTACTACACGTATGTAGCGTTTGGGTCAATATGACCTGATTCAGAAAACTAAGCTTTCTTGCTGTAAATCACAGGTGAAATTTAAAAAATGGTTGAAACAATAGTAACAAAAATTTAAAAATAGAATCTAATACTATAAAACATCTATAAAAATATCAAAAAATATTTGTAATTGATACAATAATAATAATATAAAGCATGCATAAAAATAAAGGAAAAAAATATTTGAAATTAAAACTTTTTTACACAATTTGAACAGTAATATCTTACATGAGTTTTGCAAATGTTATTCATGCATTGTAGCATAACATATTAGTTTTGTTGTCATTGCTAAATGGACAGAGAGAGCTTGCATCTTGCACGTTTGACACACAATGAAGTATTCTCAGCAGATCCTGATGGTACACTTTACCTTTTTCTCTGTACATTTTACTATTTTTGTTGAGAGTTCACTTTTTGGTAGATTTGACCTTGCTTCAATGTATGAAACAATGAGTGGTTTTTCCAATTCTTCCAAAAATAGCTTTCGTTTAGTCACTTTGTTTTTGTTCCAATCATCGTGTATTGAAGTCCATAGAACAAATGCATTCTACGCAGAAATATCAACCATGTTACAGAATACTATCATGGGCCAGCAATTTGTGTTTCTTTTACAAGTGTGTGTTTAGTTGATTAAGAGTATCCTCAGCCCCTTTAGTTGGATTATATTCTAAGATCATTAATGATTTTTTGTCAGGTCTGTTGCTAACTTCTTTGCAAGGATGCAAAGTGCTCATAAGAATAACATTCTTGTTCTTTATTGGAATGTGGTTTACAACTGCTGCGTCCTTTGTAAAATAAAATAATGAGCTGTGAACTTCTTTAGTTGGCATTTCTGGTTTATTTAGTCATTTTCCGTTTTAGAAGAAGTTGCCCTAAGATGTAAGATGTGAAAAATTATTGCATGAAATATTGTGCCTCGAATAACCATAAGTGAGATCACACATTACTCACATTCCTTGATTTTTCTTTGGCTTTGACCCTTGCTCTTGTCCAGTGTAAATTTGTGTTTTCAGTACATACGAATTTTTGCAGTCACATAAAGTCCATATTTTGATCCCATATTTAAATGGCTTAGCATATACTCTTTGAAAGGACATCAACCATGAAATCCTACTAATTGTTTATCTACAGTAATATTTTCATTTGGATTATATAATTTTGGTAGAATTTCTATCCAATTTTCCCAGATATCTCACACTGCAGCTAATTTATATAATTTTCTTCTTTCCTGACAAGTGGATTTATTCTCAAAATGAATAACCCTCAACATGGAACAAAATGTTTCGAGGGACATAGTCACACAAAATATATTTTCGTTAGTTTCTTTATTTTATAAGCCTTTTGTTGGTTCTCTATATGATTTATAAACACCAGCTAACAATAATAATCCAATATAATGCTTGGAAGTTTTGCTTTCTATATTTTTCCACTTTGTTTCATAAACTTTTTCTCATTCAATATTAATCATTGTTATGATTTTGTTTTCAATTGTTGAATAGATTACTATCAAAAATGTACTTTTTAGGTCTGTTACCCTTGCCATTGCATATCTTGTGACCCCTGGAGTAGTTTTTATAATATTATCAGCTGATTGGGAAGAATGTGGCAGCAGATTCAGCTTCCACTTTTTATTTCACCATTCTTGGACTGAATACTCTCTTTATACTTCATTTGTTGATTACTGGTATCAATATCGCTGTTAGAACTTTCACTTTTAATTTCATCACTTGTATTATTTTCATACTTGGATACTTCTTCACTAGCAGAAGATTCTTTTAGTTTACCTATATCAGCGTGACTTAAATTTATGCAATTTGCCATTTTTCTCTCCCATTCATAGACCCAACTCTTTTACTGCATATCAGAAAGTGAAATACAGCAGGGGAAAAAAAGAAATGTTGCAGTAAAAGCAAGTAGTTTGACCTCGCTAATCGTATCAACTTTTTAACATTGCCCGTGTTCTCTTATGTGACAAAACACATCAATGAAAAAAGTTTGAAAAACGGATAAATTAGAAAAACTATTGTTATTCTTTTCTTTTAATTTATTCCAAACAAAAGTGAATATGTATGAGTAAAAATAAATGATTTTTTTTTGCATTGGGTCATATTGACCCGAACAATACATTTGGTATAAATTGAAAAATATTCCTTCAAAATACCAATAAACATAAATCCCTATAGGAGTACATATCTATACTGTTTATCTACAATGTCAAGAAGTTTCATGAAAATATCCCTATTCTATATTTTTTTTATGAACGTATAAATTTTATTTCGGGTCATATAGACCTGAACAGAACAGCATGGTTAATTTCGGTTTAACATGAGACATCATTAAAAAATTATAACTAGCTGGTAAAGATCGAGTTTTATTTTTAAAATTTACCTGTAGGAAGAATGGATACTTCAGTTAGAAAATAAATTAAATGCACTTACACAATAACCATCAGGAAGATCACTAGCATCATCCAGTGAAACTTTACTTCCAGGTATTTCTCCTATGAAAGAAAAGAAAACATTGAAGTGAACCACAAGTTGGTAAGGAAAATAGTTAAAATTAATAATAAAACATTTGTGCAAATAGAATATGTATTTGATGTTGAAAAAAAAAAGGTATTCTTTACAACATAAATCCCTAAAAAGCATGTAAATGAACTTAATGCTGGTTGTATAAATAGAAAGTGCCTTCTATATAATGATTTGTGACTACGTACTGTTTTGAGCACTATTAACCTTGAATCACTCTTTCATTAAAAAAAAATAAGAGGAAAGTAAAAATATTTTTGAAAAATAGCATGAATAAAATGATTATGAACAATAACAAAAATTCAATACATAAATTTCTCCCCATTATAATTCTTAGCAATTCTTCAGAAATGTGCTTGATTTTAAAAATTCTAAACATGCAAATAAAGTAAATGTCTGCAACGGTATGTAAGAATTAAGTTAAGGCTGTTTTGGATGTGAATTGTTTTGAAAAGTTGTACATATTACATAAAAGATCAGATTTAAGCTTCAATAAAAAGGTATTTTATTAAACTCTACTTAAGGCTGTCTTCGGTAAAAGTAAGAGAGCTTGAACTAAACGCGAAGCACATTTTCAGACAGAAAAATGCCTCAATTTCAATGGAAATTTGCAATATTATAACTCATACCTCTGTTAACAATATAGTGTTTTTAAAAATTTCAAATTATTCCATGAATATTTTTTTTTGTTGTTTTAATACGTGAAGGCATAGCCCATTTAACATTACGGTATAGGAGAAAAAACGCAAAACACATTTCATACCAGAAAAAATGGATCAACTCTGTTAAAATTGAGATGTATGATAAAAAATGCTATTCTCTAAAGGATAGTGAAGCCAGAATATCATATTAATTTTTTATTTCTCTTATATATTTGAAAAAATGTTCCGAATTCTGGTCCTATTCTTTAACACTAACCGAAAACAGCCTTAAATTTAATACACATCGCATAAATAAGAAATAAATCAATTTAGGAGGTTGCTGAAGCACATCACATGCCCTTTGCAAAGATATATTTAAAATGCCCCCCCCCCCAAAAAAAAATAAATCTGATGAACACTGTAGGAAAAATTACAATCTATAATAAGCATGCATTTTAAGTTTTTTCTTAGATTTCTTCAACTTATCAAAAATCTCTTAAAATTACAGTAACAATCTTAGAAATATTGTAAAACTTATTTAAAAAAAATACAATGTTTGCAACAAATGCCACATATTTCAAAAGCAATACAATAAGTAAACCTCTCCATCTACACCATTAAAATTCGTAGGTAAAGAAATGTATCTATCTTTCTATGATGCCCTATCTTCTCATGAACCGCACAACGCAGAAACTCGCCGAAGGTACCAAAATTTCGGGAATGATCTGAGGAATCCATTTTGACCATTTATATTTCGTTATTCTAATTAGTTAAAAAGATATTAATTAAAAACCTTAAAACGCATAATTAGTGCCATTTTTCACCACCAGGGGCCAAGTTCAACTTCTTTTTTTTCCCCCGACGTTTTTAAAATGCGATCTAATTTCTTTCATGAGACTCAGACAAAAAATAATTACAGATTTGGAAGGATCATTTACTTCGCCACGAAACGGCAAAATTTATTTTACAAAATAATTATATTTACTATTTTTTACAATTTTTTTAAAATGAGTCAAAATCTATATGTTTTTATGAGTATGATTTCTAAATAGTTCCGCTTGCATTTTTTTTCGCGCTAATAAAAAAAATATTTTACACTAAAAAAGATCATGCTTTTTTCTTTTAGAATCAGTCATTTAAAAAAAATTAAATGTCAAAAACTGTTTTTTACTATTTTTCAAAAAATACTCAAAATTTTATTTAAATACATAACTTCTTTATTTATAAAAATAATCTCACGAAACTTTTTTTCCCTGTGTAGAACATTATATACGTAATCTGTACAAAGATTGATAAAATATCTTAAAAATTACGGGTTTTTTTTTTTAAAGTGTTTTTCGTTTTTTCCCCCCTTTTGAGAGAAATATTTAAGAATTTTTTTTGTTTAAAAATTACCGCTGTTTCCAATCGACATATGAAGTTTGAAAACATTAACTTAAAAATGAAGCCCGAATTTTTTTTTAATTTTAACAAATAACACAACACGAAATTGTACATATCTTCCTTTATTTTAAAGGTCTTTTCAATGCTTTTCCCGCAGGAACCCACAGCGTGGATGTCAAAGAGTTTCTTTACACAACGGTAGTTTCTAGGTTCGAAACTGAAAAGGAAGAGATATTCAATTTCGCATTGTGTTATTTGCTAAAGTTTAAATTTTTTTTCTCGGGCTTCATTTTTAAGTTAATGCCTTAAAAACTTCATATATCGATTGCAAACAATGGTAATTTTTAAAAAAAATGTAACAAAAATAATGCTTAAATATTTCTCGCAAAAAGGGAAGAAAACGAAAAACACAATTTTTTTTTAAAAAACCGTATTTTTTAATCTGTACGAAGATTGAAAAAATTACTTAAAAATTATGGCCTTTTCTTTTTAAAAAAATCTGTTTATTTCCCCCTTTTTTGCTAGAAATATTTAAGTTATTTTTGTTTAAAAATTACTGTTGTTTCCAAAAAAAACTTTTCACTTTTAATTTGTCACAATTCTGTATGTTGTTATTTTTTTTAATAAAACAACAAAACTTTGCATATAAATAAATGAATTTAAAAAAGGTTTATTGATTATAAAATCATATTTTAGAAAATTACTTTGCATTTTAAAAAATAAAATAATTGCTGTAATTATATAAATATTTATATTATACTTCATAAACATAATTATTAATAAATTATTCTTTTTGTAAATTTTGTAAGAAAAATAAACATTAAATAATATTTTATATAAAAATTAGTTACAAAATTTTTTATAAAATGATATATAATACATTATAAATAAGATATTATATAAATTATTATTATTATAATACATAAAATTATTGTTAAAATAATGAATATGTTAGTTTTGTATAACATACTTTTTTTTTAGTCTGATACGTGTTTAAATAATTTAGTAAACACAGTGGAATGAAAAGGTTAAAATTAAAATAAAATATCAAAATGTTTTTATCAGATCGGTTTCTTTTTTAATGTTCTTTTCAGTACATGTATGTATATATATATATATATAGTAATATAAAATAACAGTGAAGTACTAGAACATATATATATATATATATATATAGGCTTTCCCCCATACTGTTTTTTTCTAACTTATATATATTTATATGTTTAATCAAACATTCAAACGTTCAAAAAAATGCAATTGTTTCAATAGCTCTCTGTAAATTTTTCTTTTATTTATTACTTATAGAAATTTGATTTTAATAAATATATATATGTTGGTTTGTTAAAAGGATTATTTCTATTATTTCATTACTAAATAAATTCTTTGTTTATTAAAAAGTACATCGTCTATTATTTTGGATCAAAATACATTTTAGAGACATTTTTAAGCTAACTATATGTAAAGATTGATTGATTCATGAAAATCTGAAATCTATTTTTTTATTTTAGATTCTTAGAAACTAACTATTAAAAAACATTGAACGTTTTTTGTTTTACTCTTAGCACGCATCAGAATCGTTTACTTTTTATTGCTTCACATTAATAATTTTTTAATTCTAATGCAATATTTTTTTTTATAAGTCACATATCGAAATTTGAAGCTATACCTTATCTGTGAGAAGGAGGGGAAGATAGAACAATAATTTTACACTAAAAAAAACCGTGTTCGGGATATAGAGAGGGGAAAGAAACCTGTCCTTAATCAAAAATAAGTGGAATGGAACAAATTTCGAAAAAGGTGTGTTTTTTGACATAATTTTAGAAATCATTCACATTGTGCATGTACAAACACACACACACAGAAATGCTGGTGACATGAGGAAAAGAGAAAGCCCGAGCAACGCTGAGCTAAGCGGTGGAGGGGGGGTGGAGTCATTTCAAAAAAGAGTATTAGAAGTGCTGATTTTGTAAAGGAAAGGGAAAATTTATAAAGTAGAGAAAGCCTGTGCAAAGCCGGGCCATGCAACTAGTCTACACTATTAAAATTCATAGGTAAACAAACGTATCTATCTATGCAATATTTCTATGTGCATCTATCTTCTCATGAACCACACCACACAGAAACTCGCCGAAGGTACCAAAAGATCAGGAATTATCCAAGGAAGCCGTTTTGACCATTTATATTCCGATATTCCAATTAGTTAAAGATATTAATTAAAAACCTTAAAATGCATAATTGCTTTACCCCTGTTGGCTGTTTATTCCACTATGCTTGGTGACGCAAAATGAGGGGAAGTTTTCTTAGCCGTGCCGTTTTGACATTTTTAAAACAGCGATCTAATTTTTTCTATGAAACTCAGACAAAAAATAATTACAGAATAGGAAAGATCATTTATTTCGCCACGATACAGTATAATTGTTTTTACAAAATAATAATATTTGTATTTCTTACGATTCTTTTAAAAGTGAGTCAAAATTGATGCATTTTTATGAAAATAATTTCTAAATCTTTGCGTATTAATTTCTTTTTACTTAAATGAATCATTATTCTACACTAAAAATGTTCATGCTTTTTTTCTTTTAGAATCAGTCATTTAAAAAATAAAATGTTAAAAACTTTTTTTACGATTTTTCATAAAATACTCAAAATTTTAATTAAACATTTAGTAACTACGTCATTTAAAAAGATAACCACACGAAACTCTTTTTTACGCATGTAGAACAATATTATCCAAAATAGAAAAAAATATAAAAAATTGCTTAAATAATACGGATTTAAAAAAATTTTTGAGTGTTTTTTGTTTAATATCATTTTTGAGTGAGTTCATCTACGAAGTATTTTTCTTGCACTTTTTGTTTAAAAATTACCGCAGTTTGCATTCGGATGTATGAAATTTGAAAGCATTAACTTAAAAATTAAGCCCCCAAAAAATAAAAACTTTAATAAGAAATGCAATTTTATGGAAAGCCAAGGGTTTTGGCATCGAAAACCCATTTGGCACCAAATGACAATTTGTTCCACTGTGCACTGCACATCTGCTCATCTATAAATAATGAAAACCACCAAATTTAATGAGTAAAAAAAATGCGAGTGAAAATTTTATTTTTGTTTCATTTTCTCTCTCTCTGTACAGTCTTAATTCATAAAATTCTTTTTAAACATCCATTTATAAAACAAAAATTTCTCTAATATTTGTGAAAAACTTAATCGCCTTTACTCCATTATCATTATTTTAAACAAGTTTATTTACAATACATTTAAAAATGTATTGCTTTAAATTAATATTTTTTAAGTAAAGCAGTATTGTCTTCTGTTACCTGCTTACCATGCCGTCGTGTTTTTTTTTCTTCCCCAATTCATTTAATCATTTTTACAATTCAATAAATTTGTTTAAAAAAGGTTTATTAAAAATTAAATCATATTTTAGATAATCATTTTGCATTTTAAAAAATAAAATAATTACTGTATTTATATTATATTTTATATAAAAATTAGCTACAAAAAGTTTTATAATATGATATACAATATATTATAATTATTTATAGAAAAAATATCTTTTAATATAATAAAAATGATATACATTTTTGTAAGATAATTTAACTATTTTATCATTTTTTTAAATATTTAGTTAGTCTATATCAATAAATGAGATTGTTTCTTTTACTGCCTTTTTTAAGCAAACAGTATGTCACCATTAATTGTTAAATGAACATTTTTAATTAATTTTATTTTCAAAACCTAAGAAGAAAATTATTGTTAAAATAATGAATATGATAGTTTTGTATAATATACTTTTTCATCAGATATGTGTTTAAAATATTTACAAAACACATAGTGGTATGAAAAACTATAAAATTAAAATAAAATACTAAAATGTTTTATCAAATAGTATTATTTTCTTTTTGAATATTTTTTTCAGTGAATGTAAACATATAACTAGGCTTCCCCCATAGTGTTTTTTTTAAAACTTACATATGTTTAATCAAATATTCAGAAGAAAAAAAAAAAATGGTTTCAATAGCTATCTGTAAATTTATATTATTTATTATTGATAGATAATGGATTTAAATTAAAATACTTTTTTAAAACCAAAGGAGTATTCCTATAATTTTATTACTAAATTAATTATTTGTTAATAAAAAAAGTATACAGTCTATTGTTTTGGATAAAAAATACATTTTAGAGACATTTTTAAGCTAATTGTAGGTAACGATTGATTAATAAAAATCTGAAATCTATTTTATTATTTTAGATTCTTAAAAACTATAATACTAAAAAATGAAAGTTCTTTTGTTTTATTCTCAGCATCAGAATCATTTTCTTTTTATTGCTTTAAATTTATAATTTTTTAACTAACCAATATTGTTTTTTATAAGTCATTGATCGAAAAATTTGAAGATGAATCTTATATCTGAGGGAACAGAAGAGGGAAATAGTTCTATACTAAAAAAAACTCACTGTAATGCCAGAAAATAGAGAGAGAAAAGAAATGTGTCTGACAATGGAAAGATGTGGAAGAAATTTTACAAAAAGGGAACTTTAATGACGTTAATATAGAAATCACACACACACGAGGAAGTGCAGACAGAGGGGAAGGGGACTTTCCCCATGACAATATGTTATGCATTCAAAAATGTTCATGCGATGTCTGGTTAAATTGTGAGGAAAGAAACCTGTCTCACAATGAAAAGAAGTGAAAAAATTTCAAAAAAGGGAATTTTAATGACATACTTATAGAAATCACTCACATTCTGTGCGTACACACACAGAAGTGCCGTCATCCTGAGGGAAACAGGAAATTCCCATGGGGAATAAGTTATACACTTGGTAATAGCCCGTGCAACGCCAGGCCAAGCGGAGGGGAAAGAAACAAAGTCAAAGTAATTTCGAAAAAGAATATTGGAAGTGCTAATTTTGTGAAGGGAAGGGAAAATTTATAAAAGTAGAAAATGCCCATGCAATGCCGAGCCATGTAGCTGAATGAGTAATTATAGAAACTAAATGATTATTAATGACATTTATTTGACACTCATATTGCACACATACACACAGAAATACTGGTGCCATGAGCAGTGTTGCCAGATCGTGCGATTTTTAACGAGCTTTGCTACTTTTGAAAACTTTCTGCTACTTTTTTTATTCTATTGCTTATTGCTACTTCACTTGATGGTTCCGTTACTTTTTGTTACTTTCAACCACACATAAAAGTATTGGAATAAGTTCGAAAAAATGACTTATTTGGGAAAAATCACCAAAAAAAATTGATGAATTTTGTCGCCATTGAAATCATGGGGAAACTCCAAACGACACAGAACACTGTAATGAGTTGATTTTGGATATGTCTCTTCGAATAAACTGAAAAACAAAAGTAAAATAATTTCCCCATAATCTACAAAAGATACAATTTTCTCAAGACTTCATGTGATCAACTTTTAAACCGAATTCCTTCAAATTATGTAAGTTTAAAAAATATAAATAGTTTTTACCCTAATATTTTTTTAAAATTCAAATCGTGCTTCATTTTGTGATCTTCATGATCTGCCTTTATAATTAACAAACCAATTTAAATAGAATGTTCTGGAGAATCAATGGAAACAAATTTTTAATACACAGTTGAAAGATGATTTTAATTCAGAATCTGAACTTTTAAATGGTGGAGTATTATTTTGGTGTCACATTTTTAATATAAAAGACTCAGTTGGAAGTCTGTTTTTAAAAGATTTAGGTACGTTTGCTATACAGCTTTACAGCCTACTCATACGTAATGCCCCTATGGAAAGGGTATTTTCGAGAGCGATGTCAACAAAGACAAAACTAAGGAATCGAATGTGCCTTGAACTGTTGGATTGAATTCTCAGAATCAAAATGACTTTTAAAGAACGAGAGACTTACTGGGTTGATTTTATTTCATCACCATAAATGCTTCACTATAATTCAAAAATTTGTAAAAAAGACACAGCAGATCATGATATTGAGCACTAAGAATTTGAATGTATTTTAAGTAATTAAAGCATTTTAACGTATTTTTTAAAACAGTTTTACAAAATTGTCAAAATTAAAAAAATTATATTTATGAATTGCAAGTGAAAATCAATTTGCTACTTTTCCCCCATTTTTGTGCTACTTTGCTGCTAAGTTTCTGGCAACTCTGGCCATGAGGGAAAGAGAAATCACGTGCACCAGCGTCCTAAGGGAAGGGGAAAGAAATAATCACAACGGTGCAAAGAAGTGTCAAAGAAATTTCGAAAAAGAACATTCTACTGGAAGAGAAAGCCTGTGCAACGCCGAGCCATGCAGCTAGTCAAATAAATAAATTTTGTAAAACTGCAGAATAACACATACAAATAAATATTGTAATATATTTTTCAAAAATATGTTTCCCATGTAAAATTATATACTTTAATTTTCATTATAAATATTTCAAAACACAGACATTTTATATGTGAAAGGAGAAAAAGTAAATTACCCATTGGACACAAAGTCAGGTAATCCAGAATCGGACCCAATATTTCATCTCGGTGTAGATCTACATCCAAATCATGAACTTTCAAGATTTCACTAGATGAAAGTCAGAGATAAAAATTAAACAAAATTTCATTACATTTCATATTTTTATTTAATTTTCCTGTTATTTATTAATTATATTTCGAAAATTCACATAATTTATTCTTATTAGGCTTAAAGATAATTTTTCCCAGGTCATAATAGTTTGAAACCAAGCAACAAACAAAAATTTTTCAGAGAAAACTATCAACTGAAAAAACATAGAAATTACTTCATAATTATTTAGTCTTCTAATTAATATGAAATTTTAAAAAAAATTAATCTATAAAAGCTTTTTTAACCTTTGAAAATACAGGAGTCAAACAATTATTAAATGAAATAATACCCACGCAATGATCAATAAATTTTCAATGAACATTTTATTTAAGCATTCTTGAATTACACATCACATTTTTTAGCAAGTAATGTTTCTTTTCCTTCTTATTTTTGAAAATTCAGTTCATTCCAGTTGTTTTAGTTTTTAGATTTATAGTGAGCGAGTGAATATTAACATCGCACTGTTCAACTACACAAGGGCTTTTGGCAACAGTCCTCCTAATTTTGAACCATGGTCAAGTGACGAGGACGACACCCGAGCTAGCACCCCCTCTCCTAACTACCACACCACACCATTGGGAAGACGTTTAAGCTCTCGACAGATTTAGCGTGCATCGCTCCCTTACACAGCATTTCTTTAGTGGTAACTGGGCTCGAACTCTTGACGTGCCAGCCACGATCCAATACCTTGACCACTAGGCTACCGAGCCCACTTTTAGATTTATAACATACAATTTATTTCCATTTAGATTCAGACATAATCTAGTACTTTCACATTCTGTGTAGGAAAACAACATTCCTCTGAAAAGATAGTTCATTCAAAAACGAATTTAAACAGTACAAAATAAAATTCAGAACACTATTGTAAATAGTTTTGTATCGATTTAACAAGATAAAAGTATATTGATTTCATCAACAGACAATAGTAAAATCTCTGTTTCTGTGCAGTCATTTTCTTTTTGTGTGATTTCTTTTACTCTGAATATAAATTACAATGGTGTAGGCATTATAACACTGAAATGTCAGTCATATGTAGACTGTAAGGTACTTTTACTTAGGGGCATTATGTTTATTTGTTATCAACAGTCATACACAATGAATGCATATTCAATCGTTTTTGTTCAATGTGATAACAACATGTTTCATGTTCAGTTTTTCCAACAATTAACACAATTAAGGATTCATTTTATGGTGAGATTAAAAGAAAATGAATTATTTTTATTACTTATAGTTTTTATGATTTTTAGTTTATTTTTAAACGTAAGTACTCCCTTGAAATGAATAATTATAGCCAAAAAAAAAAGGTGATAAAGACAATGGCATTAGAAACTAAAATTTAAATATTAAATAGATGAACAAATATTGAAAAATTCAGAGCTATTGCTAACAAATTTAATTCTGTTTTAGATTGCCATACTAAAACAAGAAATGTACAAATCATTTAAATTGTGAAAATCCTGAAGAATGTTAAAAACTGGAAAAGATGCAAGTAAGAAAGTTATAGAAAGAATAAAAAAAATAATACAGGTTTAAGCTTTTAAGTATCGCAATGTCTTAATATGGATGAGATATTTATTCTGCAATTATTCAACATGAAAGAAAATATTTCAAATCCACAAGGATTTTTTTATTAAAATTCTGCATACTTAACTGACTGTATTTTCAAAGTTAATGAAAAAATTTTCACAGCAGTGATTTATTATTTATTGGGGAAAATTTAACATATACTAAAAGCAGAGTTATGAGTCTTGCATTGTTTCATTTTTTATAATATGCAGTGAAAGATCCAAAAATATAAATTTCATAACGAGATAAACTAAGATACCTCAAACAATATTAATACTTCTAAATTGCCTACTTTTCAAGTTCTTGCCAGCTTTCCCTCTCCTTAAGATATTTCTCTCTAGGACTGGAGTGGAAGTGAAGTAAAGCACTTTTTTCTTTGCTTTCTGTTTTCTCAGTGTAGCCTGTCTGAATGAAATGACACTCTTGCACGCCTTCTGAAAATGCAATGCATCAAAATAAATACATCTTAAGATGGATGAGAGTTATCTTCATCACTGTTCAGTTTTACACCAGGTTGGTTATATTTAGTTCATTTAATATGTAACACTAATTATACATAAAAAAAAGTTAACATTTGAAGAATACGGACAAATTTGGCAGACTTCAAAAATCCAGAAGATTTAGTTTAATGGCTAGATAGGATGTCTTTGAGCTGTGATATACTGAGCAAAATTTTTTATTTTTTAACAAACACAAATGATAAAATAATCAGAGCAATAACATTTTTAAACCCAATTAGAAAACATGAATTCTTTAAAAAAAAAAGTCCCATATATTATACCAATTAGTGCCTGGAAGTACCCCAAAACAATCTCACTGAAAAATTTATTTAATATATTATACTGTAACTCTGATGGTAAAAGTAGATTTCAACAAAGAACATCATTTTGAATTGGTTTACCTAGTAACTGTTTTGTGTGGAAGAAATGTACTTTGTGTATACTTTCAGAGATGTTATTTTTTGCAAACTTGATGGAAAAAATATATAATATTCCAATAATCCAAAATGAACTTAAAGAAAAAAGTTTAATATCCATTAAAAATAAATTAAAGTCCTCAATCTCCAAAGACTTTTCCACTGGATTCTGCTTTTATACTTTCTATACAAATACATTCTTATTTTAAAATCATTATAAAAAAATATTTGCAGTTTTTAATAAGCCATGATAAAATGATTTTTATAGGCTTTCATTCAACATTCTTGTATATTTTCAGCACTTAAATTTGAGAGTACTTCTTGGTTTTTATAATTGCAATGAATAAATAAAAACATGTATAAGTTTTTGAAATACTGCAGCTTTATAATAGTAGCAAATATTACTCATAAAATTTTAACATAATTTTAATATCTAATTTTTTTCATATATGATGATTAAAAGTCTTCAATATACAATTAAATTAATGTACTTCATTTACTCGTATTTGTATTTATCTCTGAAAGATAAAGAAATCCCATAGCTATATATTTCATTAAATGTAACATTTTTTACATTTGTGATGAAAAAAGCAACTAAAATTAGATACCAAATAGTTCCAGTAAAAGAGACCCTGACCACTTCCAAAATAAATACACAGTTAAAAATTGAGAAATGTTTAATTAAAGAAAATATCGATAAATTCTCATGGTCAATTACCCCAATTCTACCTGATCAGAGTTACACGATTCTTTAACAAAGCAAAAAAAATGACAAAGCTATAATTAAAAATTAAATTGCTACAATGATCAGTGCCTTCTTTCATTCAGGCAAAATTAAGCAGATTACTACAGAATGATATATTTTCCACAACTTGTAATAGAAATAAAACTGATTTTCTGCGTGAATCAAAATTATTTGTATAAAAAAAATGTGATTGGCACTAACAAATTCCCACACTTCCATAACATTTAAAACAAAAGCACACAAATCATTAATTTATTATCTGAACATTCTATGTTGATAAAACTTGATGCTAAAAATTCATTTTCAAATTTTAGTATGATAAAGAAAAAGATAAGCAATGTTAAGCAGGATAATAATAAAACAATCATATATATTGGTTAGTTCAAAAGGATAGCATTAATGTAAAAAGAATTTATTCAATTGTGTTAAGCACTATGAAAAAGTAAAATATATATATAAAAAAAAGATAAAGTTTAGATCTTTTAGCATAAAATACTATAAATATAGTTTTCCATAACAGTTTAACAGATCATTACCATAGCATTAAAAAAAGAAGATTCTAACACTTTTGTATATTTGAGTAATTGCAACCATGCTGGTGATGTTCAGTAATTTTTTTAATGCAGAATGTGTATTTATAAAGCAAAATGTCATTTTATTATATGCAGAAATGTTTATTACATTTCTTTTCCCCCATTATGTGCAATTAAAAGAAATTAAATAAACATGGAGTAAATATTTATGAGCTCTCAAATATATTTTTTTAAATGTATGCTTTATTATAATATTGTTATGAATTTTGTGTAAATAGTGTAAATAATTTGTATTTGAGTGTTTAATGCCTTTATATTACTCTATGTTATGTTTATTTCATGTTAAAATTGTGCCATTTACAAGCAATGCTGCCCCTTACGTTATAATGGCGATCCAATGAGAACTTGGCGAAATCTTGGCGGTAGAGCCAAGTTGGCATCATTTTTGGCAGCCAATTTGGCGTCATTGGCGACCATGTTGGCGAGTTCAGAACCCTCTGGAATCTTCTAGAAAGTAGTAGGTCTCTTCACTAATGTCATGAGCGGCTATATTTCTGGAAGTTTCTGTCGCGCCTATAAATAAGATGCTCGCCGGGACGGCGAGGAGTCTTGATTAAATCAGCGAGTAGTGAGGATTGTTTTGACTAGCGATTAGTTTGGCTTGCTTGTGAATAATTTTTACTTACATGTATTTTTAAACGCTGATTATTGTGTTTGATTGCTGTTGAAGGTGTGAAGACCTTCGGATATTTACTCTGTGAATATTGCTGCTGAATCCTGTATTTAAAGGATTGGATTTTTGATAATAAATTCACATTGCTCTTGAAGAACTGCTTATTTTCTTTGCGATTGTTTTGCATAAAATCTGCGAACCCTCGGATCTACGTAACAATATGCTAGCTATGGATCTTGTCATTTAAAAACATTGTCATAAGAGTAAAGAATATTCTTCTTACAAAATCAAAATATATAAAGTGTGCAACATCCTCATTATTCTATTACAGATTTTGTAGAACCAAGACAAACCCACAACCAGGGGGGGGGCAGAGAGCTGCTAATGCTTAATGCTTCTATTATAAATAAAGGTAACACACATTAGAATACTGTTTAATCAAGATTAATCTTCAATTATGAGGGAAGGGGTGCTATGCTCACATTACATATTCATAAAGATATCTACATCCTTAATGATATTCTACATCTGACTTGATACAAAATTTATTGATTACATAGATATTTTGTAAATCAAAGTAGAGACCCACCTGGGTCTTTAAAAAGAGGGAAGAGGTGATAGAGGTTGAGTGTCCTGCGCAATTCGCGATCCAGTGTGTGGATGCAAGCAACCAACACACGACATGAGCGCTCCAGGTCCTCAATCTCCTTCTTTGGAATACTGTCTACTCTTTGAAAGAGAAATACATGGTTATTACTTTACATGAGAAACTTCAAACAGTTATTACTTGCAATAAACTACAAGAGACTTCATTCAGCACCAAACATTCCAAAATTTGGATTTAATTGCTCTTCCACATCAGGTATCCCATATAAAAACCAAGTTTGCAACTTATACCTACAGAGTCTTATACTATCTGAAAAAATTCCCGGACTACTATTACAACTGTCTCCACAAAGGTAGAGGCAAAAGTAGGCCAAAATAATATTACTGGAGCCTTCCTCTACTCATTTCACTGTTTGACTTCTAAATGCAAGTATGATGTGTGCATCAAATTTTGTGTAAAGATCTGTAAAGCTGCAATCAAAATTCTTGAAATAATTCCTATGGTTTTTGGTGATGAAGCTTTGAATCAGACAACAGTTTTTGAATGGTACTTGTATATCAAGGCAGGACGTTATTCAAATGAAGATGACAAATGGTCAGCAAAGCAAACCATCGCAAAATAGATGAAAATGTAGAATGAAGATAGAATACTTTTATGAGAAGGTCTATACCTTAACTATCTAAGAACTTGAAGACAATGTTGGAACCAGTCATGGAGATGGTCATGAAGTTTTGATGAATTTGAACAGATAGTACTTGCTACATTTGTTCTAAAACTCCAACAAACTAAAGGGAAAAAAAAGCATAGATATTTGTTTCAAACTCCATGTAAAAGCTAATGAGGATGTCAATTTCATTTCTAAGGTCATATTAAGGGACAAAATTTGAGCACAGCTATTATCGAAAAATGAAGCAACCATCTTGATAGTGGAAGAATCCAATTCCCCAAAGCTAAAAAAAGTGCACCAAATTTAAAGAGTAACAAAAGGCATGTTCATTGTCCTTTCTGATATCAAAAAGTTTATTCATTGGGAGTTTGTGCCTCTAAGTACAAAAGTTGATTCAGAATTTTGGAGAGGTTAGAGAGAAAATGCGTAACAAAATAACCTGATTGTTGGTATGATGGATATGGTTTCGCATCACCAGAGCTCAGGTGCCTCTGTCTGGGGAGGAAACTGGGTGTCAAAATTACTTGCGATAATTGGCATCGCCTATATGGTGCCAAACTTAAAAGTGATACCAGCTCCTGGGGAATGTACTAGGTCTGCAAAGGCTAAAAACCAATGGCAGCTCCATTAGAGAAGAAGGCATGATTGGAACTGGCTTCATCACAACACTGTGTCAGCCATCACACTTCTGTAAAGACAACACAATTTTTAGTTCAACATGGTTATTTTCCCACTTGCTATATTCACCAGATCCAGCTTCCTGAGATTTTGCATTATTCTCAAAATTGAAAATGAAAAGATGACATTTTGCAACTGTGTCTGGCATTCAATGAGAATTACATGTGGTCCTCCAGAGCTTTCGAGAGAATAATTTTAGGAGTGTTTTTGAGGGGTGGAAAAAGTAACAGAATCAATGTATACATACGCATTATTATTATGACTATTTTAAAGGAGATGTCAACAAAAATTAGTAAGCCCAAACAAAATTTGTTTTACCATTAAGTCCGGGAATTTTCTGATAGCATGCCATACAATATTCAATTAACCTAAAACTGAGAAATATACAATGTGGCACACACACACATATTCAGTATTCTTCACAAAACAAAGAATTTTACATTTTCATAGAATAGGTTAAAATAGTTTGTAATACACAGATAATGAAAGACTGTAATTTTAAACATATATACACTAGTGTGCAAAAAGTAGCTTTTCAAATTGTTAAGTAAATTGGAAAAAAATCAATTGGGTGACATGAAATTCAAACTACAGAGGCACAATGTAGCACTTAAAAGTTGACGAAAGCACAGTAGTCAAAAAACAATTGTATGCACACATTATGGAAAAAAAGCAGAAAAAGGCTTTATTGACAGATTAGCACTAGTAAAAAACACACATTGTCAAGCCATGAGCAAGAACAACCAAAGTCTCTTCGGTAGGGATACAGGGCAACGGTTGCCTGATACCATCTGTTCATAATGCCAAATTATCCAGCAGTTCCCAAGATAAGAGTCACTACTCTTCCACACAAGAACCATGTTTCAGCTGCCTGGAGGGTATAATCTTGCTACCAGGAGTTTCCCTACAGCCACCCATCCATGATCGATGGGATTTAAGTCAGGAAAACATACAATATATGCAAATATTTTAGACTAGAAATATTTTAGAATTTAAATATTATATTGCTCACTATTTAGAAGCTCTACTACAAGTCCTGTGTAGATATGCATTATCCTCCACGAAAAAAAAAATCTGAAGCAATGATATTTTGGAATAGATGCATGTGGGAGGATTATTTTACCACACTAACGATCTTTCATAAGTCAGCCCCACACAAGCACTTAGGACCATTCCAAAAGCCTCTTTCCTTGATGTCAATAGGATGAAACTGTGTTCCTACCTACTTCCATATCAACTGGCACTGAGAATCATTGATCAGAATGAAATGACTTAAATCAGTATAAAAACAACATGACTCCATTGATGAGAAGTCTAGTCCTCATGTTCTTGACACCACTGTAACCATGGATGTGCTGCTGTTGATGATATGCAACACTCACAATATTAGGCAAATAGACCACCTTTATGCAGACATCTAATCAAAGTAAACCTTTCTTTCTGTTGTGATACGCAGCTGCTAAGTAATGTTGCTAAATGTCTGGTACCAGTCTCTTTTTCCCCTCGGCCAGCCATAGCAACCTTTACAGCTGTACCTGTCATTTGGATGGCCTTCCAAGCTCTTGAGACTACACTTTTGTCAATTTCAAACTCTTAAGCAATACTCGTCAAACTAGGCCCTTCTTCATTGTGCTAATCCTTCTACCATGTGTATAGGCATTCTGATGGTTTAAAGTAGCCATTATGAACATAAGATTTTACTTTCCCTCACAGGGAATGTTTGGAAATCCATCCTGCCTCCCTTTTAAGTTGCCTTGGCACTGAGTCCCTGTTATTTTATGTGTTTGAGTGCCATGCTGTCTTCTTCCATGTCAGAGAACTAATATTTGCTAATAATCACCTTTCTACTGAGATACAATTATTATTTCATTAATCTGTTTCTTCTGTAACTTTTTTTTTTTGCTGCAGAATTATTTTAGAAACAAAAAAAAATTGAGGAAAACAAATATGCACTTTACACAATTTTGCACATAAGAATTGAGATTATGAAGCTAAGCAACTTTGACAATTCCAGTCTAGAGCCAAACAACTTTTCTCTTTTTCACAAAGTTTGCCAATAAGAGGCTTTTTAAAGACGCACAAATAACAGGGTTTTTTTTTAAATTTATTTTATTAATATGTATTTACTTGCTTTTGATAAATCACTAAAAATAATATCTCATAACAAACTAAAAAGGAAAACTTAAAATAAATTTTAAAAACCTATTTCAATGTTGTTTTCAAAATAAGTTTTTGTAACAACTGTATTCATGACTTTTTTCTAATACAAACAAATTTCACTGATAACTAACACCATTTATGTCTAAAGCTGATAAATATACAAATCAATGAGAGGTTTTTATATGGTATTTCTTCTTTTAAAAATTCATATACAGTAATACCTTATAAAATTTGAGACTTAAAATTACCTAGCTAGTTCTTTATTACAATGGACTAAATTTATGTGACGTCAAAGTCACATAACTGAGCCATGTGTTTTCGGCCAATCAGTTCATAAATTAATGTGATGCCATAATTATATCATAAATATACGCATTTCCAGCCAATTCATGTGCTTCACTGTTGCCAACTTTTGCTTTTTTCAGGAACGTTCTTTTAGAAAGTACATATTTGTCAATGATATAATAATGCATATAGTTAAACAAAATGCATTTAATTTAAAAGTATTCGTATAATGCAAGTATTTTTTTTTTTAAATTTTGAAAACTGTTTGAAGAATTTTAGCACGTGAACTCTTTACCCAATCATCAAATTTTAAATGTTATCTAAACTTTACAAGTTGAACAACTTAGTATGTCAATTTTTAATCAATGGGAAACACGTGATTGCCGTTATCATGTGACCATCATGAATTTAGTCCATTTTATTACATCATGATGTTTACGAGCCAAAAATTATGTGATTGAATTAAACAATTAATAAATCAATATGAATTTTCATTACACAAAGGTTTTCCAAACCAGTCAAAGGTTTTCTTGAAATAATCCAAAATAAAGTTTTACAAATGAACAAAATCCTCATTTATATCTTTCAATCATAACTAGTAAAGATATTGAAATTCAAATTATGTTTGTGTAACGTAAGGTAAGAACACATTTATAATTCATATATAGGAAAATGTGTTTTCTATTATTCAAATAAAAATTGTTTTTCTAATTATTTTTTTTAAAAAACATTTTGCCATGCTAAAAAAGAACCAATTCAAGAAATTGACCAATCACTTTTAAGATAAATCTACTAAATGTTACTTTCAATTTGTCTTTGTACTATCAAAAACTCTGACTTAGAACCAACCTTCTAAAGGCATCTGACAGTTGGGAAGTTGTTGAAACAACTGTATCACAAGCCTTTTGCTGTCTTTCCAGAAGCTCTTGTCTTAAGCTGGCCCCATCCATGTTGGTTCCGATGGTTAGAGCCAATGAATGATATTTACAGATTTGATGACTCAAGTCTTCAACCTCCTACAAAAAGGTTTACACTTATATAATTTTCTATCATAAAATATATTTAAATATTTTCTCATAACACCTACACACTTTTTATGTTTCTAATAATATTCATGAATTATTGTAAATAGATTAATAATCATTTTTCTTTGCCTCATAAAACAAGTTAATTAAAATCAATAAGTTTTCCTTTATACAGGAACATCAATGTTTAAGATTATTATTGAGTAGGCAAAAAGTATTAAATCTTACAGAATATGTTATGCAGAATTTATAGAGGACGCTGGAAGGAGTGCATAGTTGAGGCAGCCAAAGTTGAGGGCTGTTGTGCTTTTGAAGAAGAATGTATACTATCAATGCAATTAGAAATTTCACAAAGTTTTGATATTAACATTTTTTTTTTAATTAAATATTTTTGAAATAAAAAAAAATCAAATTACACTGGATCAAAATTTACAAAAATCTAACTTAAAATTAGAAACTTCTTTGCTATTTTCATTTTAGTACTTAAAAGTAATAAACATTTTATTATATGAAAAATATGCATTTTTATAAACAAAACTAAGAGTAATATTATTTTGAATGATTCATCACAAGTTTATGGGATTTAACATTTGATATATTTAATATCCAAGAGATTCAAATAATTTTATAAATATTTTTTGTATATAATTTTATTTTATTCACAAATTAAGTTTGAGACATCTTTTTCTTTCTTGATATGTAATAGCTTTTCAATATTATCTAGAAATAAAACTTTTGATATAAAAGTGTCAACAGAAAAATTCCCAACTTCCTAGAAAAGTTATTACTCCATTTTAAAATAAAACTCCTGTAAGTAAAAAAAAAAAAGGGGGGGGGGGAGCTTACTTTAACAACACTTTTTGGAGCCATAGCCTGAGCTATCTCCATGCTGAAGTGATCGATGATCTCCGAACATTGTGTGGAGATAGAGTCCGCCTTGATAGAATGGATGTATTCCGAAACAGGGGGTAAACAGCTGGTGAAAGAAGGCAGCTGATAATTTCTCGTGACTGGACTACTTGTGGCTGTGTGGCGGCCATTTTCCATAATGCTATAAATACAAAATGTTGCATCATTTTCAATCTTAAAATGGAAATGCCTTATGGGTCACAACTGAAAATTCCTACATAAATTGAATAATTACCAAAACTGAAACAGAAAAATGTTAAATATCCAGCATTTTCTTCTATAATCAGTTTATCTATTATTAACAACCAAAAATTCTTATAAACATATTAACAATTTATGCAACAAAAAAAGAGAGCAATAATACTGAGGTGACTTCAATAGTTTTATGACTGAAACTGTAATCTGTCTTGGTGAATAACAATTTTCATCCATTTGTTTTATTTTATTTCCGAGATGTTCCATATGTTAAATATCAACCTCATTGAAAACCTATTCTCATCTGATTGTTTTATTTTCTTTATTTCTGAGATCTCTTTTGGTGAATATATCACCTTAACTAGGTATTTTACTTGTTACATTTAATGGCATCAAACAATCTGACTCTGAAGATTCAGCATTCTTTTAAAGTTGAATTAAATGAACCTATAATGAGAGAATATAGATATATATACATACAGTCGGCTCTCGATAGGGACCAATGAAAAACTTCGAATTATCAAGAGGGTAAGAAAAAAGTCTCAAAATACACGAAGAGAAGGTTTTTTTTCTAACACATTTAAATTTAAAAACTATGCAATAAAGCAACAATTGTACATAATTTTTTTTAAAGTACATTTTATACAGTATAAAAATAAAACAGAAGTTAAAAGTCCTATATTAAAAGAATACACTTATGTTTTGAAAACAACTATTACAAGAACATACATACTATATATAATTAATCCTTTTTATCGAAAAAATCTGTTATCTTTTTTTGTTTTAAGGCATTCAATCTAACTTTGTCAATAGATTTTTCTAGAACAAATGAAGTCTGTAAAATA
Organism: Trichonephila inaurata madagascariensis; assembly: GCA_019973955.1. NCBI lineage: Eukaryota > Metazoa > Arthropoda > Arachnida > Araneae > Nephilidae > Trichonephila > Trichonephila inaurata. The sequence continues at coordinate 559,176 of BMAV01026936.1, forward strand.
TCTGCATCAACATGATTTTGAAGGAAAAAGTTGCGTAGTTTGTTTAGTGACACTTTGGCTTCTAACAGAGTTACCGGAGTCAACTCATCCGATTCGTTTTCATCACTTTCTGTATTATTGTGGTCCAAAGCCACAATTTCAGTGTCAGATAGAGTTCCCCGCACAGCAATGTCCGTGTCAACCAACACGTAGTCATCAAACGTCAAATATTGTTCTGGAAGAGCTTCCCAAAGGGATGGTTCAGCAATAAATTCAGTGAGTGTATCATCCACATCAACCAGATTTGGCGAGGGTTTTTAAAACAGCTGTGAATTGTCAAAGGAGTAACGGCTCTCCAAGCCTTGTCAATCATGATCAAAGCTGTTAAAATAGAAATAGTTACATTCTGCTGATTTTCGAGGTTATCCTAAACGCTTTTAACGACTTCAAGCCGATAAAAAGTTTTAAAATTATGGTCGAGTAGTTGAAGTTTTGAGGTTGAGTTTGGAGGGAAAAATTGAAGTTTCACATTTGATAAAGGTGGTGTGTTATTGTGGACAGTACAGTTGTCTAAAAATAAGAGAATGTCATTTCTCTCTTTTCATATCCGAGTTCAGTGAGACCAACCATTCATTAAAGAGTTTGTTGGTCATCCATGCCTTTTTTGTTTGAGCGGTATTTGATAGCGAACGAGTTTATGCCCTTGAAACACCGAGGTTTTGCAGATTTTCCTATGACGAGAGGAGTAATCTTTTTTGAGCCGTCCATGTTTACAGCCAGTAAAATTGTTAACCTCTCCTTGCTATGTTTTCCTCCATGGCATTTTTCTTTTTTGAATGTAAATGTTTTTTTCTGGCAAACACCTGAAAAAGAGTCCGGTTTCATCCGTGTTGAAAATGTTACGTGGTTCGTACTCCTTTATTAGATCCGAAAGCGAGTTCTGCCACTTAGAACAAACATTAACGTCGACACTTGAGCTTTCCCCGCACATCTTTTTGAAGACTATCCCATTCCTTTTCTTAAAATTTGTAAGCCATCCCTCGCTAGCCGAAAACTCGATTCCTAATTCTTTAGCCTTTTCCTTCAATAAAGAGCCCCCCATCGGAATATTCTGTGCTCGACACTGTCTCATCCATGAAACTAAACACTGTTCAAGACATGGAAAATTACCTTTACTAACGCATTTTCTCATTCTACTCGAAGATGCACTTAAGATTTTCTCTTTATTCTTCAGAATACTGGAGAGCGAGCTCAGTGGGATTTCAAATGCTTTGGCTACATCGACCTTCCTGTCACCTTCTTCAACAGATTCTATCACCTTTTGCTTTTCAGAAATTGTTAAGCACTCGTACTTTTTAAAAGACATGTTGTTCCTTTCGCGTGATAAGTCGACACTGAGGTGAGGTGTAAAGTAGTGGCCCAAGGTTTATCAAAATTAACAGGTAGGAAACGTAAATCACCATAACTTTAGTAAAATAATATTTTCAATTTAAAATTTGGAATCCAAAATGAAGTATTCACAGTTCACACTCAGCTACGGGGTATACTTAATAGCAGGGGTCGACAACTATGGCATGTGGAGCAATTCTTAGTGGCACATTACCGCTCTTTTAAAAAAATAATAGAATAAAGTTAAATCCCTGTCTCTCCTGTCTTTGCCTCGTACAGTTTTTATAAAGGTTTTATTTCTAGCTTTCAATTCTCTGCCATAAAACGATTCTGCTGAATTATCTTGGATGTAGTTTGAGTGCTTTATTTTAAAAACAACAACATCTGTTTAAATGTGACTCATTATTAGTAATAAATACTCAACGCAAATCAAAATTACTGTGCAATACTTGTAAAAGGCAGCATCACTCATTACTGCACAGTGAATAAAAAAAGAAAGCAGTTTTTCCTTTATCCATCTAAAGCTTGGGTATCAACGGAAAAAGAAAAAACAGATGGCTTAGGAATAAATCAAAATTCTGCTTAGCAAATACTGGAAATATAATAAACAAAGTAGTTATTCTACCAAAACATGAAAATAAGTTCAGTAAAAAAACCGGTACAGGAAGTGAATCTAACTTCATAATATTGAAGGTTCGAATTATCGAGAGTTTTATAGGGTAACTTCAAATTATCACGTGTTATAGTCTGACCAACCACAAATTTTACTTCGAAATATTGAGAGTACCAAAACATGGTTTTAGTTCGAAATATCAAGAGTTTTTCTAGGGGCTGAGCATATACTTCGAATTAGCGAGAAGTTCATATCATCGAAAGTTCGAATTATCGAGAGTCGACTGTATATATATATATATATATACATACATACACAGAAATATTTTATATTTTCCTGGTATTACAAAAGATAATGTAACTAAGTATAACTGTGACAAATGTACTTAGCCATTAGCCAATTAATGAGTTAGTCTTTAATCATCTTTTTTTTTTCTCCTTCTTAGAAATGTACTGACAAAGCTGTAAATATGATTGGAATTTATTCAAAAAAGATAAAAAACTAATCACCCCAAGACATAATCTACTCACCAATACAACAAACAATTTGTATAGGGAAAAAATACCTACAGGATTACCAATATGTTATTGAATGTTACTAAATTACATATTTAACATAAAAATATATTTAATTCTCAAACATTTTAGGCACTTTGTGAAAAAAATGGGTTTCCAGTATGCTCACCTTTTCATGGTAAGATAGATAATTGTGAAGCAAAATATTCTACAGCTGTAAAATAACATATAATTTAAGTATTTTTATTTTTCTATCTTAAAAATGTATCTATCTTTTGCAATATTATTTATCTCTAATAAAAAAAGCAGTCTTAAGATCAATGACGTACATCTACAATACATTGATAGCTGAATTAAAAAAATAGAGTATGATATATAACTCATGTTTCCTCAAATAATTTTTACAACGACTAATTAAAATTATTCATAGGATGTCATAGTACCAGGTGTTTCAAAAGTCACGCACATCAACCTTTGTGGTTGAGTTTTAAAGACAGATGAATTATGTTAACAAACAGAATAAAGGACAAACAAAGGTTGGGGAAAAGTTATCTTTATTGTCAGGTGTCATACATGGTAAAATAATAGTAAATGTTCAAAATTATGTCCATTTTCCTGGACACACAATCGAACTCTTTTTACCAGATTGACACTTTATGAAGAACATGAGAGTTAATGTCCGATACTGCATGAAGGATATTACTCTTAAGT
>BMAV01026936.1:572382-615511 GCA_019973955.1 Trichonephila inaurata madagascariensis
ATGAAAACACCTCCTCAATCACTTTATTTAGCCCAGTAGAACATATTTGGTGAGATTTTGACGTGAAAAAGAAGAAAACATGACAAATAAACACAAAATGTGAAGTAAAAACAATAATCACAGAAGAATGGAGGAAAATCGTTGCAGAAATAACAAAAAACTGATTGAATCTACACCAAGACGTTTAAAAGTTGTTGTGGACACTAAAAGATATTCTACTAAGTACTAAATTAAGAAAGAAATACAATATTTAAAGCTAAGTTGAGATTTTTGTTAAGTGTACAAAGACTTGTGGCATAATTTTTTAGTAGCTTTTTGATTATTTATTTTTTTAAAACATAGTTATACTATTTTAAAAAAATTAATTATGTCATAGTATTAAGAAGAAGTTGCAGATATCATAAAAAAAATTACAATATGTTAATTTTTATTAGTCGAAAACATTAAATTTTATAAGAAATTGCAAGTGTACGAACACTTTTGTGGCCCACTGTATATATAAAATTACTGCGATTACATTTAAAAAATGCAAAAATATAAATCAAAAGAGTATCCTTTCATGCAAAGTTCATTTGAATCGAATTCTTTCAATCAGTTTTCTACTATAACAGCACATTTTTATACAAACACAATTGAACATAATTAATTGTATCGAACAACTTACCAATGCTTATTTTATTTTTGTAACATTTAGTACATAAAAATTACATTTCACTTAAAATAGTTAGGAAGTTGAATAAAAGATATTATACAAGAAAACAGATAATTTATTGTCTAAAATAAAACGCGATTTGATTATTTAGAAGAAATGTAAACTATACTTCTAATTCTATAAAAAATTTATATGAAAGCATATAACGCAATGAATACGTACTGATAGAAAAATCACAAGAGGCCGAAAATAAGGTACACTTTTTAAAATGCACATGAACTAAATTATGCGTATTTAACAGCAACTGCTTTTATCTTTCTATTTTTAAAACAATTTATTCGCCTCTAGTACCCGTAATCACATTCAATCCGCATTCGATAAGTACATTTCGTTTGGCTATCTGAAGGCTATTTCAGTTCAGGTGTTGAAATTTCGATCAAAATAAGTCTGTTTAATGTCTAAAATGGAAAAAAAAAAAATTCCATTATGCTTGAAATAAAATAAGAGAAACAATGCGTACATATTAATGTAATTTAGAACTTTTATTTTTTTCAATTAAGGTTCTGTATTATTTATAGAATTGTAGATCCTTTATAACCAAATTTGTTGTAGAAAACTTCTAATATCCTAACTGCTTAAAATAATTACGTAATATGCTTTTAAGTTAGTTACCTTTGATTTCTGATTGTTCGTGGTATTGATTTATCTTAATAAAAGCTATATAAGCAAATATGGGCTTGCGCACCTTAAGAAGTCCTTCATGCAATAAAGCCTCAAGTTTTCTTTTCCAGAATTTCCTTCTCTAAATAGGGTAAAATTCTAAAGGAAAATTACTGATCTTTTGATTTATTGAAAATTATTGCAATAACATCTGGAACATATAATTATTTTTCACAAACAAGTTTTTATACTTTTGTTAAAAATAAATTTTTAAATTCTATTGTTGTTTCATGTTTTTAAAAGAATTCATTAGATATACTGCGATTATTTTTTAATTCATTGCTGTTAATTCGTCACATTATTGGATAGTTTTCAATATGTTATGTGCTTCCATCAACGTAGTTAAAAGATGCTCCCTAAACGTATTAGGATTTGATTTTTTAAAAATTAACATTATAAATATTTTATTTTCAGGTCTGGAATGTATAAACTGTAGAATACAATAATTCTTATTTAGTAAGCCAAGTCGTCAGCTTGAAATAGAAGATAATCATGCAAAATTCTAAAACTACATTTCCTATTATAAATCATAATTTTTGTTACCTCAAAAAAGAACTAAATAGTCATTATTTTATACAAGCAATATCCAGCCTTCGTGAATGTACTTTTTAGGAAGAGTTTTTGTGAGTTCGAGCTGTGCTGTTTATTGTTGGCGCTAAAATTTTGATCATAATTATACGCCATTTTATTGGTTGGAAAGGTTCCAAACACTGTGATGTTTGCGGTTACACTGCAAGCCAAGCGATAAATTTTATGGATGATTAGATGGGACCTTGTTTGGTTCGTATTCGAATTGTATTTTGCGGCTTTATTAAATTGGAAATTCATAAGTGTGTCAGTTTTTGGTAAGGATACTACAAATTTTTATTATATATTTAAGAATTGATTTTAGATTTGAAAATATTATCTGAAATGTGAAATTGTGGTTCGAGTTTTACATATTGTTTATATTCAATAATGTTGTTTTTAGCAATCTTTAAATCCTATCTCTTACAATATGCATTTTGGTATGAAACAAAAATCTGATACGTGTAAATATTTTCTTCCATTTGGTTAGTTTCAGGGTAAAGAATGTAAAGCATTGTTCTCAATTAGTTATTAACTTTTTGAAAATTTCTGTCCCAATTTAAGAAGTACAAACTACATAGCAATCACAAACAGGGTAGAAATTGCTAATATTCATATTTTTCGAAAATAACAAAATTTGAAATTTTGCAAAGTATAGTCCTGGATTAATCCAGGAAAAAAACGTGAATTAAATAATTCAATGTAGCGAATCTTATTTGTACTATCTGGAATCTAGTTGAAAAAAACATTTCATTTGGATATGAACAGTAAATTGTCGAAAATAAAATAGATCTAAATGAATTTTAATTTTGGAGATTTTTAGGATATATCAATTTGAAATTGTAAATTATTGTCAATGTTAATTGTATTTTCAGCGTAAAATGAAAATTGCATATTTTTATAATACTTGAGGGAAGGGAAAAAAAAACAAACTTACTCTTATAAAAATCCCAAAATTAACATGAAAGAAAAATTATTGGGTATTAAAACTGCATGCCATTCTGTGTTGGTGGACATTAAATTTAGAACTTAATTGTTTTTTATACAAGTTATTTGTTTCCTTGGTATTTTTACATTTTGTACATATAATTCTTTAGAATTTAATGTTTTTTCTTTCAATTAATGTTAACCAAACAAAGTTTAAAATTTCACATGTTTGTTCATGATATTTTCCTGTTTCATTTCTCATTTTTTTTACATGGTTTTCAATAGTCAAATTACTAAATTAAGAGTTTTTTTGGAAAAAAAAATGTGATTCACAGTTATGGGAGATGAGCATATTATGTTCATTTTATAAACCATTTACTAAAAGTTCAGAAAAATTTCCTTTTGCCGAACTTCATTAATTAAGCTTTATTCTTGAATATTATTTATTAAACTATGTTTATATATGCAAGTGTCATTGTAAAATGCAAGACATGATGTTAATTTTATGTAACTCTGCTTACATTATATTAATTTCATATTTTGTAACCTGGGTTTTAGAATCGGAAGCACTGCATTTAATTCATTGCATCAGTTTTATATTGCTCTTTCCACATGTTCTTTGAATCTGAATATTTTTTTTTATTTCTCTGGTTAGCAAAGTGCAAATCAATTGCTTAAGGATAAAAATTTATATTTTATTAACTCACTAAAAACATTTAGGACAAAATTTATCCTTTTATGGATCACAATCTTTCTTTCTCCCTAATATTGTGATAATTTTAAAGTATAAAATGAAACTTGTAACTTTTTTTTAATGCACTGTATTACATCACTTGTTCTTTTATGTTTTAGAGTTATGTTTTATTATAAATTTTAGAACAAAAAAAACCCTTTTTTAAAATTAAAACTTTGATTGCACAAACTGAAATTATGTATTATTAAAAATCTAGTTTTTGTGAAAAAATCGAAAAAGAAATTAAAATGGTACTTTTCCCTTTCTCTGGCACAAATCTCTCCAAGCAGACTTTATTGGCGACAATACATAATAACACATAAAATATATTTCAAAATTCAAGTCCAAGAAGTTCAAAAAATTTTTATTTCGAAGGCATACCGGAATAAGTAACCAGGAATATTCCATTTGGCGTCGGTTGTATCATTTTTGTGACTTTATTGCATGCGCTGGTAAAACAGATAAGTACCATTAAATGTATATTTCTCGGTTAATGCTTCTTAACATTAATTTATTTCTAAAATCTGAATAAACTCAAATTTACACATATGAAAATACTATTTGAATAGATTATTTGGGGTTACGTTTTTAATATTTGATTTGTGTTTCATTGTTTTCGTTAGTAAATTTCTGAAAACTATTCTTTTTAATAATCCAATGAATAATTGGATGTTTTGATTTAAATGAACAGTTCTTTGCTACTTTTTATTTTACTATCATCTCTGCATAAAGTTAAGAAATCATTGTTACCTTTTAAGTAACAAAAATGTTTTATTTTGCTCCTATGTTTCATTCAATCTACACATTGCTAACCATTAAAATTGCAACACCAGGATCGAAAGCAATTAACAATACTTTACTTATTGCATGCATACAGCATAGTAGGAAGAAACCATTAATAAATTTGGAGGTTATACACAACTACTGCCTTAGGTATCAAGTGGCCACGGTAGCCGAGAGGCATAGGTATCGAATCGTGGCATGCCTTGTCACGAGTTCGAGCCCAGTGCCACTAAAGACCCGCCATGTAGGGCAGCGATGCATGCTAAATCTGTCGAGAGCTGAAACGTCCTCCCGTTGGTGTGGTGTGTTAGTTAGGAGAGGGGGTGCCAGCTCAGGTGTCATCCACATCACTTTGCCATGGTTCAAAATTACGTGGTCCGTCGCCAAAAGCCTTCGTGTAGCTGAACAGTGCGACGTTAATATTCAATCAATCAATCAGTCTTAGGCATCAAGTCAAACTGGGCTTGGATGACAGATATAGACAAGTCATTTGATGCTGCTTTAAGTCTATGATACATTTCATTCATTGTAATGGCTGAAGAAGGGTGCCGACCTAGTCTCTCAGTAAACTGTGACCAGGTGCTTTTTGTGGGTGAGAGATCTGATTAAATGTGCACTGGCCAGAACAATAGTCTGTGGTGAGATGATAGATCAGGATAAGACAGGCAACAGATGGTCTTGTATTATCTCGTTGAAAAGGGTGTCTCTAAGGCCTCCAAGATGAAGCTCAACCTTAAGATATGAGAAGTACAACATTGGCTGTTCAGTTTACGCATGATGTGAACAACAGGTTCATGACATGTAGCAGTGGCTGGCCATATTATCATGCTAAGTGCAGGGCCTATATGACAATATCAAATGCAAGCAGATCATGTATATTTTCTTTGTTTCCTCCAGGCATGGATAGATCTAGCACAATGCTGCAATTAAATAAATATGTAAATTTAAACTTTTTTTACATGTTAAACAGTGGAATGATATAAAGGTGGTTCCAGTCAGTTAATAATAAATCATTAATTTTTATTTCTATTGATAATTATTTTTTTTTGTAAACTTTAAATGGTATTAATATAAAAATTTTATTTTGAAATTTCATGTTATTAATTCTTATGTTAATATTAAATCGAATAAAAATGTTTTGCTCTTTCTCATTAGTGCTAAAATTACACAAGTCTTTTAAGGTTTTTAACAAACTAATCTTGATTCCTAATCATTTTAATTCAGATTTACATGCTGTATTAAGAAATAATTTGAACTTCACAGGAGACTGGATCGATGACTCGATCCTCCGCTCCCTATCTTGAAGCTACGATATTGCTGGTGTTAGCTTGGGCTGTTGGAGGGGGAGTGGCTTCATACAGGCAAGGATCAATGGGGTAGCTGGTTTCGGCTATTGGGATTGAGCATTGCTATTGGTTGCAGAGTAAGCTTGGGGAGAGACTGCCCTTCTCAGAGAAAAAATGTAACTATTGAGATGAGAAAACTATTGAGATAAAAATACTAAAACGGAGAAATTAAAATTAGAAAGAGAAAAATTAAAGAATTAATTATCTAGGAGCAATTCTACAAGTGCTTTGAATGCTTTAAAAGCTGGGAGTAGTTGCAGTATGGCATTTTTTTGACAAGATCGGAAAAAATTTTAAAAAGTTCGATTAAACTAGAAATTTCTGAATATTTGTTTCAGGGGTAGATGAAACATGGGATTGACTTTGTTCTGTTTTACTATTATTTTCATTTGAGTTTGAGGATTTGCTGTATTAAGAATGCTAGGTGCTTGCATATTATAGTCACCGCAGCCAAATTCTCACCATGGGAATCACACTATTTTCCTGACTGATTGGGTTTTTTCAAATAAAACAGGTAAGAACTTTTGTCATTTTGATATCATGGTGTGATTTGTGTAGTGCAAATTTTGCTGCAATGATGCTAACGTGCAAGTACCGAATGTTAGGTACTCATGCATTATGCTGTCACCCAACATCTTCAAATCAGCAATATGCTGCTATTAGTGAAAAACCTTTCCATTGAATGTTCCAAAACAATAATGATAATAGCATTTGGCAGCATGTTTTTGTTTTTGACGAAAATGGTCGACAGCACAATACCTAAGTATTGAATCTTTTGAAAATTATGTTATGAGCAGTATGTATAATAATAAATGAAAAGGAAGTGACATTTTTTTAAAAAGAATTTTACACTTTCATAAAATATGCAATAAAAGCCGTGCTTTGCATACATGCTTTAGTGATGAAAGCATTTAGAGATATGTGTAAGGGAAAAAAAGAAAAGGTGTTTATTTTATGAGGAAGATTGAATTAATTGAATATATACCATAATGTTATAATGAAAATAATTATTAAATAATTTGTAGTAATACATGTAAAATAACAATTTATATGTAAAATTTATGATTCAAATTAATGTTGGAAGTTGTGATGCCAGTTGCACTCATTAATTAAATGTCTTTGGACAGTTGTAACAATTTTTGTAGTCTGATTACGACCATTTTCATAAACATTGGATATTTGTCTTTTTTTTTTGAAGTATTCATTTAGGTTGGATTTGGTTACACCTCTCCAAAAATCATGCAACAAAATATTTGGTTATTGATTAAATTATAACTTCAGCTATTTGTCTCTAGAAATATGAATAAGAATTGCAGTCACAAGAGATGCAATGGGAGCTTGTGCATCTTAGAGTTCAAAGTTCTGTTAGGTCAAGTCCTGAATTTAATCTTAAAATTTATTTGCAAGGAATATCACCTAGTCCTCCTATAAATCAGCTGCATGTTAGTCAGTTAGTACATTTATCAGAATATGAAAGACGCCACTTAGGAAATCTGTTCTTTAAGTATGGTTCACTGTTAATAATTTGTAGAGCATAATATATATATATGCATATTTCCTTAATATTACAAGAAACTCAAAAGTATACGTGACCATTGGGCACTGAGGTGCATGAGCAGGTGTCCCAATCAGGTGGTCAGTCTGAAGCGAGACCCTCAGTGTTTTAAGTCCTCAAGCAAGCTTGGTACTCATTTATCGACCCACTGAAGAGATGAAAGGCTGAGTCAACCTTGCCCAGCCCAGGAATAGAACCCGGACCTGAGGTGTGGAAGCGCAATACGCTACCACTCGACCTCGATATTACAAGAAAACTTTACCTAAATCTCAGTAACAACTTTTTCTTTTTAAAAATATATTTTTTAATACACATATACATAGCAACATATATATGTATGCGTAATATAAACTTCTGTAAATTTGGCCATTATAATTAGTTATAGCAATTCCATTTTAATATGGCATGAACCATCTCAGTTTCTCTTTACTCGCGTTCTTGTAAAGTTAGAGCTTGTTTAAATTGATGCAAAATAATTTTAATCACAATATCACATTAATGTACTAAGCATGATGGAACAAAAATTTAATCAAAAAATAAATAGAATAATCCATTTGTTTGAAGTTTTCATTAGACTTACTGTACCTCTAATTTATTTATAAATGCTTAAATATATTCATTGCAAATGCTTGAATGGGATAATAGAAGTAGTAATATAAAGTGTAGTATGTCTTTAAGCCTTTGAATTATTTAAAAAATTAGCAAAAATATTTTTGTATACATTGAAATATGATTGTCGTACAAATCAATCAATATTGTTTTTGCTAAATCAAATAAATTTTTCTTATTTTAAGAATTATAGAACATTTATTTGATTTAGCAAAAACAAAATTGATTGATTTTTGCGACAATGATTAACAAAATGTCCCTTCCCATTATAACTTAAAAGGATCAGAATTGTGTGTGTGTGATGTTTCCTACAATGAAATTTCACATTTAAGTGCAAATAATCAATTTAGGAAGAATAAAATTAAATGTTTTTCTAAAAATGAAATTTATTTATAAATAATGTGGATGAGTTCTGAAAAAGATTTTTTGAAGTTATAACCCTTGATTTAATTTCAAAACTTATTTTAAAATCATTCTATTATTACTTGCCTTAAATAATCTGATTTTAATTTTTTTTAATGATTTAATAAGGAGGGGAACATATAAATATATATTAAAATGTAATATTCAGAAAAATTTGATTTGTAAATTTGCTGTTAGCTATTTTAAAGATTGATAAATTTTCTTAGTTATTTTCATATTCATTAATGATAATTTTAGCTAAATTTTTTGTGTTTAAAAAATAGCAGTTCCAATGACTATACGTGATTTTCCATGTGGTAGACAAAAGGTAACATAGTCATTGATTTACATAAATTTTTTCTGTGTAAATGATTTTTTTGCATATTTTATTTAGATTATGAATTTCTATAGATAAGATTATTCTGATAATCTGTTTTTTCTGGATTAAATTTTGTAAAAGAGTTTATACTTTTATGACGGTCATAATTTATTTAAAATAGTGAAAAGTAAGCACACAAGATGCTTTTAATTGTTAACTGTGAATGCATGCTACTTGCATTAGCAATTACAAAATGGTTTGGCTGAATTAGTTGTATTGTTTATAATTCAGTATTTTAAAATATCTGAATTTTTTTAGAAGAATCTCCTTTTGTCACTAATATTTAAAAATGTTGATGAAATTTACGTTATGAAGTCTGTTTATAAAAAAAGTGAATTCTAATTTTTGCCTTGATTGTAATTCTTTACCTTATACAGTCTACTGGTTTTTGAACATTGCACATAATCTCTCTATCATTAATTGAAGATTTATTCTTTTCTAATCTAATTGTAACATCTATATGTTAATGAAGTAATTTTAAGTTTTTGAAGAATAGAACTTCAAAATTGAACACTTTTCTTTATCAAGTTTAAGATCTTATTGATCAATATGAATTATAATTACTCTCTTATTACTTTGAAGTTATAAATAGTGCTGTAGAACATTAGTGAAAATAGTTTTTAAGAACAGCAAAACTTAATTTATTGTTAAGTAAATGTTGATTTTCATTTATGCTTTCAACATTCTCACAATTCACTGTATTTCAAAACAGAATTTTTTTTTTTAAATAAGACAGTAAGATAATATACTAAGCTGCATGATAAATGACTAATTGAATATTTTTGAATATCTTGAGTTAGCAATAATTTTAGGGAAAAGAATTTCATTGTTCTCAATTTCTTATTCTTCATTTCTATTTTCAAAGCCATACTAAGATTTGTAATCTTCATATAAAATTAAGGCCTTTTAATATTTTCTTTTTATTATTACATATTTTGATCCTTTTAAGTTGTTTAAATATAAGTTTTAGTATTAATAAATCAATAACAAAGCATGTACCTGCTCTTGGTGAAAATAAAAAAATCTCCTAAATTTTTTTCATTCTAAATATTTATATTTTACTTAATTTTGAAATGTACCTGTTAGAATCATTGGTACATTACCATTAAGAATTGTTTTTAATTATGTTTTGGAAATAGGTAAATTAAAAGTGTGTGAAAAATTTCTTAAGTCTGTTAATTCTCATACCTGTGGAAATTAAATATTTGCAGCATTTCATAAAGGTTTAAAGTTGTCATTAATAAATTTGCACTTCCTTTAATGAGATTTTAGAATTATAATACTTAAAATACACATTTTAAAATTATGTTTAATAAAATTCAGATATGTCAAATTTTCAAAATGAAGCAAATGCTCAAATGCATGCATTCAATTCTGATTCTTTGCTATGTGATTGAGTGAACTTATTCATAGGAGTTATCATCATGTGTGAATGAAAAACATTGAGAAAGAGAAGATTTATTATTAATGAATTTCAGTTTTCTAAATTAAAAAATATTGATTTCTCCTTTATTATATTAAAATACATAAAAGTTTTAAAAAAGCTAGAGAATAGGTTTATACTTAATTTTTTAATAAAATGACTGGTACAAAGATAAAAATCTTTCAGGAATTTATTTTATAGAATTTTTACCCAAGTCAATGTTTTCCTAAAAAATTTTCTTTATCTTGTGGTGAGAGCTTTGTAAAATCTTGCTTAAAAATTACATTATAATTTAATGTAATTTTTTACATTTGTTTCGATGGTTTTTTAAAAGAATATTTCTTACTTTGTTTTTAAGTAACATTTTAAATATGTGGAATCAGAGTTGTATAAAAGTTTTTAATAAATTTATTTAATCATTGACCTATCATCTGCACCACCGGTAAAGAAATGGAATGGATTACTTTATGGTTTATTTGGTTTTATTTGAATGCTTATCAAAAGTATAATGCTATTACTTTTCAAATGACTGGAAAAAAAAAGATTTACGTTAAGTTTTTTTAAAAAGGTAAGAATATATTACAACATTAAACCACGCCTTAACTCTCGGAACCAACCATAAAAACCATCAAGATATTGAGTACGTAGAGGCGAATAAAGTTTCACAAAACAGGAGGGGAAATTTTGAGAGAGAAGAGGGACAGCCTCTGTTTTTTTATTATTTATGTTTTTATTCGTACTTTATTTTGCAAACATTACCTGCGTCCCGTTGATAAGGCTTCAAAAGGACAGCTTCCCGTGAACTCTGTCATTTACCCATTCAGAGACTGTGGAGCAGTCTGCTAGCTGATCCAGACCGGAAAAATTGATACACTGCGCATGTTTTCTATTAGCTCCATGCAAATATCTGTTGTGCTGCGTGCATTTCAAATATAATTTTTGAAGTTTTGAGCAAAAATACACACACGCGTGCACTTTGCATATGAGAAAACGGAATAGTTCGCTGACAGTTTAAAGCAGCGTTTTTTAAAAAAATTAATACATGCGTTTAAAATTAAAAGATCAAAGGAGACTATACATGACTTGATTTCACGTTTTCCCCCAAAATGTATAACAGTGTTCGTGTATTTTTTGCTTTATTTTACTTGTGTTCCTCTCAACGATATTAATGTAGCTTTAACGCTACTCACATAATTTGGGGGGGGGAACATTTGTATTTCATTTGCAACTACTAAATATTCTAGGCTAGGAGTCAGTCATGATTAGTAAGATTTCAAGAAAGTGTGTACACACAATTTAATTTTCTACATAGAAAGTAATACACACAAATATCGTCATGTGAATTTACCTTGCCACAAGAAACGGTAAGCATGCGTAGTGGCCGGGCTTTTACTTCCCTGAACCTCTTACGGTGGACTTGTGTGTCTTGAGAGATGATTCGCTGCTGGGATGGTGTACTAGTCGGACCAGACCCACTTTTAGTAGAGGGAATAGCGTTGACTGATGGATAACTCGTACCTGCCTCGTATCCCAAAACATTATATGTATATATTTCTTACTCTTTAATTGAAGTATTCTTTCAATTCAATTTCGTTGGAAAACTTTTCGGCATTGATCTTTACTCCCATTATTGTCAGTGTTTGAGTATTAAAAGTTTCCCATTAGTTTTCCGTAGCCGTATTTCGGACGAGTCCATTGGTAACTACCCGATGTTTTTGCGTTTCTATTGCGGCCATGTTCGCCATAAACGTGGAGTTCTCACTGTTTGATGCTGCTGTGTACCTGAAATGTACATAGAGCTTGTGATATCGATTTGAAGTAAGTTATTTTGTTGTCAGACCATTCATTGGAATTCCTTTTGATATGTTAAGCTCAGACTTTTGATCAGTTGAATAATTATTGTGCTTGGATGTTAGACTTTTTAACATTTTTAAATTTTATCAATGTCAAGCTTGTAAACTCAAAATAATTTAGTTTTATCAGAAAGCTTTATGCTTCAAGATTGTGTTAATGTCGTTTGATAATCTAGAGGAAATTATAGTATTTTGTCCTGCATTTAATGACAAATTTGTAAAATTGTCATTTCTGTCGAATACGCTTCTCAAAACATTTTACTCGTCTTTGTATAGCATCTGCTAAATTGTTGTTGAACACTTGAGAATATTCTTTATAATTAGAAATTATTAACTGTCTTTCAGTAAGTTAGCAGTCTTTAATTATGTCGAGTATATTTTGAAAACATTACACTGTACAATGAGAAAGTCGTTTGTGGTTTTTAATCCTTCAGTTTAAGATGTGCAATGTATCTTCCGTCAATTTTGTTACTAATATTCACAATATCTTGAAGTAATATGTAAATTGACTATGATAAACTAAATGTTCAGAGAAACATATCGTTTAAAATATTGTTCAGTTTTCTTCAAAATATGTTGATGACTAAATATAAATAGAAATTCGTTTTAGCATATAAGTTTTGTAGATGCCTGTTCTCAGTAAAAACCTTTGTTGTTTCTTAAAAATCATGTTATCATTGGATTGTTACTAAATTATGTATTAAAAAAATTACTTCTCTATTTCACTTTCTCAGCCTTTGGTCATCATCATTAGTTCAGCTGTTCTTATGCCAAAGAATCATTAATCAGTAACAATTTTACATGACTTCATCAAGTTCAAGAATTTGAAATAAAAAATATTACTGAAAATTAATGTATCTCGAAATATGAAGAAGTTATTGAAACACATTTTCTTTAAAGTTAAAATGTACCAGTAGATGTCATGTTTATTTTTGATATGTTTTGTAATTAGCTGAAATATATATATTTTTAAGTGAAAAAGTTTAATCAACCTTTTAAGTAAATTATATTATTTGAGAAATTGTTTTGGAGAATCAGCTTATTGCTCAGCTTTTTAGTTATTACAAAATTTATAGGATAAATGCTTTTTTTTTAATAATTTCATCTACTTTTTGATTACTAAATTATTTTAGTTCAGCTATAAACAATTGTCAGGTATTTTCCTTGTAATAAGGAATATTTTATTAGAGCATTATTTTAAGAGTGATTGTGTATGCTAACTTTAACATGTGAAAATAAATAAAAGGATAGAGAATTTTACTAAACATGTTACATATCATAGTTTTAAATCAGTATATTTTTTTTCAAATATTTTATGCAATGAATAAAATATTGCTCACATTTCAGAAATAGCTTTATATAATTTTTTTTTAAATTGGTCTTTATATCTTGCTGTAATTTTTTTTTTTTTAGTAGTTTTAGCACGTAAGTTTATTGTGTTGTTAAAGTTATCTGCTTAGTCTTGTTATTTTGTTCTTGTTTCATATTTTACCATCTTTAGTAACAGTTGTTTATGACTGTTTTGTAGTGTTTGTTTCTATTGTCATTAAATTCTTTCTAAATAAGAAAGTATAAAATGAATTGGCTACTGAGACATTAATTTTTTTATATTATTTTCATTTAAAATTTGCACATCATGGAATTTTTCAATTAATTAGTATTTGAAAGCAATTTTTATTACATTGTGATTAAACGGAATCTATTGTGAGTTTTTATCATTAATTGACATAAATTTTTGCACATTTGTAAAATTTTGTGTGAGAGCATGATTATATGTTTTGCAGCTTCCCATCATCTGCCAGTGGATGCAAATGTATATGGGGGAGTTTAATTAAGAGGAAAAGTGACTTGTAAGCCATGTTCCGAAGCCTTGATTACTTAAGTGTAAGATTGCATTTTCTTGGATTAAAGTGTATCTTACTTTAAGTATGCTATTTTTATAATTTGTGCAAAAAATCTGCATATTTTATATTGTAAACTTGACATTGTACAACATTTTTCTGTCAATTTGTAATGAAAATTTCTGTTTTGGTTAATTATATGCAAGAACAATTGGCTATCATCAATCCACCAATTTAAATGAATAATTTGAAAAAAAAATGAACATTAAACAATTGTTAGTTAATTAAATTAATATTAATAGGTTTGGGTTGGAAAGAAGTAGTGTTGAAACAATTGTATTAGAATATTACAGATAAAAGTGTAATTTAGAGATGAAAAAGTATGAACATTTATTTTTTAAACATTTTAAGGACAAATATTGATTGAGGAATGCTTAAAATGTATTTGTAATTAATGGTTTAATTGCCAATTAAAAATTCTGCTGCTGATAGTGATGACATTTCTGTAAAAGGAATATTTTTTTTTAAATATTTATGTTGAATTTTTGATGGCTAGATTATAACCAGTAAAAATTAGAATAAACTAGATTTTGATATATTTTTTTAAAATAAAAAAGGTTTATGTTTTACAATAATTAATTATGCTCTAAATTGCCACAAATCTAATTTAAAGCTAAACTATTGATAGAAATGCAAGAAGAAAGTTTAATTAAATGGTGACAGTAGTATTATAGTAAATTTTTTGTGTTGGGAACTGAAATTGTTGGATTAAACATAGTTTTAAGGCTGGCCAATTATTCTCTATATTCGCCTATATCTGAAAGGAAGGTAAAGTAGAGAATAACCTTAAGTAACATAGTGTTAAACAATTAATATTTGAATTACTATAAAATAACTTTCATATACCAAGAAAAAACTTCTATCTTTACAAAACAAAAGTTAGATTAAATATAGAAATTTTTTTTAAAATAAACTAAATGCATAGTCACGCAAACATTCTATATATGTATATATATATTTATATTCAGTACGTTTCATTCATCATGAAATTTTTATTTTAAAAGGAAATTAGTTTATAAAATCTTTTTTGATTACTAGAATTGATTGTAATAATATCTACAATAGGTAGATATTATTTAAATTGAAATGCTAATGAGTTTTTGAAGAATTTTAAAATAGAAGTTATTGGCCAAATAAGCAGACTTTTAAATTTTTTTTTAATTCTATGTATGATATAAAGTGCTATAAAAAAATGTCAGATCTATATTTGTTTCTTTTTACCTTCATTTTATTTCCATGTAATAACAATCTCCAAATTTGTCCATTTTTGCATTATAGTATATTGATATTCCTGTAAATATTGATAATCTAATATAGATACAGTAAGACCCCGCTTAACGATGTTTCGGTTTACCAGTGTTTTATTTGAATAGTAAGATTCCCTGAAATTGTATGCAGTGTTAGGCTTCCCAATATCCAAAGCAGTTTATCTGTTTCTTCTTTCCTGCGGTATTATATGAAGATATTTTTATTGTTTCAAATTTCTTTTGACATTTTTGTAAGTTTAAATTTATATAATATAACGATTGCTATAGTGACAAATATTATGTTGGGAAATAAGAAATCCATTATTTTTTCGGTAGATGGTTGTAGTGTTGATCTCGTGAAGTACCAATCAAACAATTTCAAATTTATGCTCGTTGTCAAGTTGACATTTCACACTAAAAACTGTTTTGCAGTTTTTTGTTTGGTGCATTCAGTTGTGAGTTACAAGGTGTTGAAAATGTATGTCAACAAAGAGAAAATTTGGTACATTTTGCAGTCTTCCTTTGATAAAGGCAAAAATGCTTCCCAGGTGGCTGAAATTGTGAATGGTCTTCATGGTGTCAGTACTGTAACAGCTAATTATGTGCAATTTTGGTTTCGTTCCTTCCGTTCAGACATTTTTGATGTTAAAGATGCACCTCGCACAGGCAGGCCCGTCGTTGAAAATGTCGAGGAAACCACAGAAATAATCGAAATTGACTGGCATGTTAGTAGTCATAGCATTGCCCAGGAGCTAAAGATTGACCATAAAGCAGTTTTAAACCATTTGCTCAAAGCTGGATTCAGAAAGAAGCTCGGTGTTTGGGTCCACACCAATTAACACCAAAAAACATAATATACCAAATTTCCATCTGTGAATCCTTGGCCAAATGGAATGAAATCAACCCATTTCTTAAGCAGATGGTGATTGGGGATGAGAAATGGATCACATATGACCATATTGTGCGAAAACTATCGTGGTCAAAGTGCAGTGAAGCAACTCAAACGGTGGCCAAACCAGGATTAACAGCCAGGAAGGTTCTACTGTATATTTGATGGGACTAGAAAGGAATAATTTATTATGAGTTTCTTCTGTATGGCCAAACACTAAATTCAGATCTCTACTGTCAACAACTGCACCATTTGAAGCTAGCAATTGACCAGAAAGGGCCAGAATTGGCCAACAGAAGAAGTGTTGTGTTCCATCAGGACAATGCTAGGCCACTATGTCTGTAGTGACTCACCAGAACCTCTGGGAGCGTAGTTGGGAAGTTTTAATGCATCCACCATACAGTCCGGACCTGGCACCAAGTGATTACCACCTTTTTCTCGCATTGCAAAACTTCCTGAGTGATAAGAAATTGGAATCAAGAGCAGATTGTGAAAATCTATTACTAGTTTTTTACCGATAAAGACCAATACTTCTATGAGAGAGGCAATATGAAACTATCTTTAAAATGGCAACAAATTATACAACAAAATGTGCATATTTGACCCAAATCGGACAATCTGAAACATGTTAAATAAAGTCTTGAATTTCATACAAAAATAATGGATTTCTTTTTCCCCAACCTAATGATTTTTAGTTTTTATCACGAGTGATAATAAAAAAAACGAAAATAAAGCAACAAGAAAAAGCATTTCACTAGAAACTAAAATGCAAGTGATTAAAAGATTAGATACTGATAAACGTCTACCTCAAATTGGTGCTGCATTGAATTTGGCAACTTCAACAATAAAGACCATTCTTAAGAATAAAGAAAAAAATACTGTCTTGAATTATCCCATTCTAGAAATAATACAATAGAGGAAATAGAAAAACGACTTTCTGTATGGAGTGACGACAAAATTGAACGCAATATGCATTAAGCCAATCTACCTTCTTGATAAATAAGCAAAAAAATGAAAATATAGAAGAGATTGAATGATGGGAAATATAAACATACTGACTTAGAATTTTATTTATTTTTATATGTATAGTCATTTACAATGTTTCCATATTTGTAAGAAATAAATTTTTGTTTCGTTATAAAAACACATAATTAATAAATTTAATGGTAAAATACTTGACCAATTTTCTACCCATCTTCTCATAACCCTTTTATTTACATGATGAGATAACCTCGTTTAACGCTGTTTCATATTACGCTCTACTTTGATTGAACATATACCCCGCATTAAGCAGGGTTTCACTGTTCAGAATATTATAGGCTTAATATATCGCCTGAGGAATTTGGTTCAAGGTTAAATATTAAGATTTCTTTTAAAAAACAAATTCTTTATTTTTATCAACTGTAAAATTTCAGTGGAATCACAAAGGAAAAATTGTGTTATGTCTTTTAACCAGGGGATGGATCTTGGCTGAGTAAAACATTATAATTTAAGCAAGATTTAAAGCCATGTTTTGGGTTTTAATCTGTGTTTTAAATTGTAATGTTAATAACTTTAACACCTTTCATGCTACAGTATTGTTAATTTAACACCCTTTTCTTTTTTACAATATGGTAGGAAAATAATATGGAGAGAAAAATATACCAATAAGAGAAAAACTTCTGCTCATGGGAATAATGTGAATGAAAATTTTTATTTTTTAATTATTTACAGATAATTTGTTTTTGCACATTTTTCTAGAGCAGGGGTGAGCAACACGTGGGCAGTATGCGGCCCGTTGACTCTTTTTTTAAAAGAAATTTAAATATCAGATTTTTTAAATTTTTTTTCATTTTGAAATTTATTTGAGGGAAAATTTATATATATACATATATATATCTACAATGTATTTGCCTGTTACCTGTTCTTGTTTTAAAATATATTAATATTTTATCAAGCAGTTATATTTTATTTTACTATAGTAAATTACTTTTTTGATAAATTCTGAATTGCATTATGCATATCCTTTACTATGGATGGTACATGATTCTCTGTGTGTGCGACTTTCGTTTCTTCTCCTTTTCTGTTTGGAGTGCCCCAAAAGCAAGAGGCAGCCACTGATGTTTTTTAATGTTTAAAAAAAATATTCAGGATGGTTAAGAAAAAGGACGATGTATACTTAATTGTTTGCGAATGACAGCATTATCAAATTTCAACAATGAGTAACGAAAGGTCAATTCAATAGGAACACCGTAATTTTCAAGAAAATGGCAACTGTAATATTTCAAACATTATTTGATCATTGCATTATTATATTATATAAACATTATTGTATTATCTGTATCTATATACATGAAAAATAATGAAAACAATAATAATAGTTCATTCTGTTTTAAATTTTCACTCCAATAAATGTTTTTTTGTTTCCAAATCTGATATAAAGGTACATATTTTTATATGTGTGGCCCTCGAGATTATAATGTTTTTTCGAAGTGACCCGTAAGGTTATTGGGGTTGGACACCCATGTTCTAGAGCATTCTCTGCAGCTAGCATTTCATATTTTGGTAATGTATAAGTTCTGCTAGTTACAGTTCAGATATTACGGTACCGCTAGTTACAGAGACAGATTTTGTTAAAATGTACTCTCACTCTTTCCTGAAAACATTGACAATTCTGGATAAACAAATGACAAGGCAGGGACCATGTAGATGCAAGAAAGTTACAATTACCTTTTCACTTTGCAAATCTACAGATAGTACATTTGCTGATCACTTTTTTTTTTTCTTCTTTTAATCAAATTCACATAATGGTACTAAGCTGTGAAATTTCTGTGCTCCTGAGATTGTTTTTGCATTTCCGAAGTGGTGTTTAAGAAAACTTTTCATTAAAATACTTGTTTGCGGAAACTTGTTGCCAAGATAACAATCTTGGTACCAATTAAATAACTGTAGCAGCTTTATAATTTGGTAAATATAAGGTCTTTGTAAACTAGCCATAGCTGTTAATTGTTTCACTATCCCTTTTAAATCTCCTTTTTCATGAGTTGTTGCTTGAGTTTTATTCAGCAGAGATACCTGAATATTCCTTTTAACACGGACTCCAGAATTTTTTATATAGTGCAACGGAAAAATGTTTCCCCTCTAAAGATGATGTAACATTGTTAAGGTACACAGTATAAGCTTTTTTGAAAAGTATACAACAACAATATTGTATATCAAAGATTGAGATATTACTACAAAACTTTTTAACATAATTTCATCCGAAGACCGTAATACATGGTAATTAGATTAATGGTTGCTTGATTATTGTTACCCAATGTAGCAAGCATGAACATGTCTTTTTTTTTTGCAAGTGTATACTTACTAGTATATGCTGCAATATGTTACAATTTGAATAAATAAGGATACTCTTTCATCTCTAGGAATGTTTTTTTTAATAAATTGTCATATACAATTAATGTTTCCTTTAAAAGTTTCATTTTATAGGAAAATATTTGATTTAAAAATGATTTTTTTTAAACCTCTGAATTTAACAAATTCAATTAGAAAAATTATTTTTCAAAATTTATTTTAAAATATTAAATATATTGTACATGTATGATGTAGCCTGTGGAAGTCTGGAGATGGATTTAACATAATAATCCAAAATCAGGTTATTTAAAAAGTATCTGTCTTTTTTTTCTCTGTCTGAGAATGAATTAGAAGTACCTATTTATAACTTTTTATCTATGATCTTGTATAGGTCCTGTGCTTAAATTTTCCATTGTGGAATAAAAACAGCAAACAATTGATGAATTCTTTGAAAATTTTAATTTTTACTAAAAAAAATTTCAGTAAAAAATTTGCTACATTATTTTAAAACCCATCACATGCTAAAGACAAGAATATTTCTAATTTTTTTTTAAATGTCTTTATTCTGAACAGAAAATTAGGAGCAGATGAATCTTAATTTAGGTTTGAACTTGCATTTAGACTACAAGAGCAAGTGTAAGAACTTCGAAGAAATGTAAGAGACTTGAGGTAAAACAAGTAATATAAAAAAAAATATTAAGTCGTTTCCTACTTAGGTCAACAAAGAAAAATTTTATTTTAATTAATTAAATTTAGTTAACAAATTAATATTTGAAAAATCTATCAACATCAAGTGTCATCCACTGCAAGTTTAAAAAACAAACTTGAAAGCCAAGAAAAATTCATTTGAAAAAACTTACTGGCGCCATCTGTTGGTGCTAGTTCCAACTTTCGTCAGAAATAGCGCTGAATAAATTTAGTTAAAAAATCAAATTTAATTGAATTAATATTTGAAAATTGAACAAGATATATATATGTAGGGAGAAAATAAACTATAATAGTAGGAATTGGAAAACTTTGGAATTTTGGTTTTTTAGACTCACATAACTCGTGTGTATCATAGCACTTCCTATATATATGATATAAAGAATAAATATATATTTGTGTAAAATCTCTTTAAAAACTATTGCAAAATTATTAAAAATAAATATTATAGGAAGGAATTATGTTTTTAAATGCATGTGTGAATTAATTCTGTTGAAAATTTGTATGTGATAGTTGAATCCTATGACAACATGATTAAAGCAGTCAATTTCCTAAACTTGGTAAGAATATTCCATATCACAAAGATTCTGTTGATTTATGAATATTTTAAATTAATCTAGGTTGAGAATTGATTTCTGAGCACTTATGTCTTAAATTATACTTAATTTTTCAAATAAAACTTTAAAATGTTTTTTGAATATTTACTTTTTTTACTTGTTTTCAGCAATGTTATAAACTTAAATAAAGCATAGCAAGAATGAATAGAAATGCTAGTGGCTTATATTGTTTAAGATGTCATTATTAATTGTAAAATATCCATAAGTTATGAATTTCTTTGAGTGCAAGGCTGTAATTTTAACAGAATTGTTAATCACATTTTTAAGTAAAATTCATTGCTGAATCAAGATTTCATTATTTCCAAAATTATTGATTCTTATTTCAATGCTAATTAATTTGACCAGTTTTAAAATCTCAATTTTGAATTCCCAATACACAATGTAATTTCTGCAATTGAAAAAACTCTTTAAAGTGATATATTTTTATGCTTTTTGTTGTTGAAAATATAGTAAACATTGAAATTTTACTTTGGGGTGTTGGTATTTTTTAATTTCAGCTATTGTATCGCAGGATTTTTTGTTCTTTAAGATGTACATTATTATACAAAATAGTACTTTATATCACATTTAAAAAAAAACCATAACCTTTTTAATGTTTCTAAAAATTGTAAAAAATCTTTAGCTGCTCATATTTTTCTCAATACTTCATTTTCCCCCTACAATAATATTATTCAGTTGGTTTTTACTTTGTTGCATTTTTAAGTCAGTTAAACTTGCCATTTAAATTTTTTTCCATTGTTATCTTTGATAATTTGCTTTTTACTATTGATTATTTAAAGTGAAAGATTTTTTCAAGCTTTTACATCTAGGATTTCAAATAACATAAATATTTTCATCAAAAGAAATCTCTAAGTGGTATTTTCTGGCACACTTTGCTTCTACTGGCTTTTGATAGGAATATCTAACAAGTCTGATTTGCATCACTGACATTTAATTTTTGTTTTAATGTACTTAAATATATCTTCCAGCTTTTGGTAGTGATATCCCAATTCCTCTTTTGTGTATAACTTGTATAGCTTGGTGTGATGAAGATATTTTTCCACGAGTTGAAATTTTGATATTTCAATACATCTATCAATCGGAGGCAATTAACGAGTATGTTGGCGTTCCAGGTCAACTACTTTGTGCGCAAGAAAAAATGCGGCGGCACTTGGACGATCATCCAGGCTTGAGCAGCAGCAGAGTCTTTGAAAACAGTGCTTCCCAGCCAACTTCACCCATCCCGGCATCCCGGGAACTCAGCCGAACACCCAACATTCCAGTGACATCAACACGCGCCAGCGACACGAGCAACCAGAAACCCCTTGGTTCGAGACAGCCACTGGCTCTAATCCAGGAGACTGTTCATGCAGTTGGGGGAACTGGAAGCTCTGAGATGCACAGTGGTGTACACTATTTATCATCTAGCTACCAGTGAGTGGGTGGCTTTCTGCAGTATTCAAACTTTGTTTAAATGAGTACTTCCTTATTATGATGGTTCTGATGTCATTATAAAAATAAGGCTAAATATTTCACTGGTTTTTTAAATTCATATTTATAAATTGTCACAAAAAAACATTTGAAATATATTAAGATTGTTTTTAAAATACCATTAATCCAAACAAGAAAGTTGCTTTTTTCTGCTGAGGGAATGAAGAATGTGAAAGTATGTTTTTTATGTGGATAGTAAATTTTATGATGCATTGTAAGATTTTAAAATGAAAAATACAAATGCGTTAAAGACCGGTCTTAAGGTTTTAAAATGTTTAGTTCAAATAATCTTGTAATTATGTACGTAATATATGACAAGTATATAATTTAATTGTAGTCCAAAGCAATTTTGCCAAGATTATTATAATAAGGAAGTATCAAATTAACTCTTGTGTTGAATCTAATGTTACTTAAATAGGTTCTATCAGGACACCATAAACCATTATTAGACATACTATAATGTGCGTTTTGTCTTAAAAATTCAAAGTTTTTTTATTGAAATGAATAGGAATTAGACATTAACCCTCTGACTGCTATATTTTTTAAACAAAATTACTTTAAAGAAATGTGTACTTTTTAATTGCATATTTGCAGTCTACATATATTTGGGAGTTGAAAAATGCAGCAAATTTTTGTAACTACTTAAAATATTAATTAGAACTGGTGCTCAGAAATAAATTGTAGATGCTATGATATGAAGACAAAATTCTAAATATTCTGATTTATTTTTTAAAAAATGGAAGAATATGTGTACTAATTTAAGTGTAATATTTTGGCACATATTAAAAATAAGATTTTGTATAATAAATGTCAAAAAAAAGTTCAAGACAAAGGCTTGGTTAATAATCTGTGCACTTATTCCGATAACTTCCACAACCGTATATATACTTTTCACTGAACCGGTGGGTGGGTTTACTGACCCTGGCATCTAAACAGGGTGATTTGCTAGCAGAATGACAAACTTGCAGGGTGTACAGAGACGTATTTGAAATCGCATAGGGATGCTAGGTCACAAATGCTGCAGTTGCGAGCTATGGTGCAGAGAAAAAGAACAGGAATAATTACACAATAATACAGAAAACATTTTATTGAAAGATTGTACTACAACAGACATCCAATATTTTCATTAGATCGTCTGACAGCTGCGCTGCACGGAATTCCTTACATTTTGAAAGACTCCTTACATGTCAGATATTCAAACAATGTAGTCTTCATCTGAAGGAACGGGCATCTCGTACACCAAAAAGAGCCAGTTAACTCTGTTAAGAACCAGTTAAGTCAATGTTCCTGCACAACCACCAAGCTGCATGCCCATTGCAATGTGTATCTCCATAAACTATCAGCATGTGGGCATTTCCTTGTTTTAGTACTAGTTCTTCCCTTTACCTCAAGAAACTTTCAAATGATGACTTCCAACAGAATTGGTGTTCCTGAAACCTTCTGTTCAGCACCATTTACCACAAGACTGCCTGGAGGAATCTTCCAGAACATCGGGAATTCCATGCAGCATTGCTGTCAGACTTGCCAGATGACTTATGGTGGTAATTTCAAACACCTGTTGTAATACAACCATTTAATAAAGTATTTTCTGTCCCATTAATGTGTTGCTGTTTCTCTTCTTTGCACCATAACTTGCAACTACGCCATTTACGTCATCTTTGTATCCCCTACACACCCTGCAAGTATGTTGGTCTGGTAGCGAGTCATCCTGTATATGTCTTTCCAAAATAGAAATCTTTTCCTTGAACTGCTTTCAGTAAAACTATTCCAAAGGCTTTGGTGTGCAATAAAATGACAGTGTTTGTGAAGGATATACTAATTTTGGAGAAAAATTTACTTAGTTATGCATTTTCTTTTTCTCCCAATACACCTCATGTGTGCACGTATGTGATACACGATGGTACTGGGGAGCGAATTGCATAACTTTTTAATCCGCAATTAAGGGAATAATACAAGTTTTTTGAGCAACAACACTCTCTGCAAGTCTTATTCTTCTAATTAGGAGAATTCTGGCTTGTAAAATAATGGAAGTCGTCTCTCTTAAAAGGTTTGGAGTAGAACTAATTTTTTCATGTATTCTGGTTTATTCTCCATTTGTGAATAAGTTTTGTCACTCAAACTATAATTGAAGCTTCCATTCCTAAGAATTTTTTTGATGTTTCCCCTTTTCAAAGACCTTGATGTGATGAGGCTTGTCATTCTGCCTCTAAGAAACTGATGGTCAATAGCAGTGTTCATTACAGAAACAATTTCATGTGTAGTAGACATAATGTAAATTTGCTGGTGAAATGCCTAATTACAGTGATTACCAATGTCATTAAAATAGCTATGATAAATCTTACAAGTACAAAATAATATTGTTAGAACTTGGATGCATTTACCAAAATGTGAATTATATATTTTCCAATAACTACTCACCTTTTATGAATTCTCTAATCTGCAAAATCTTATATCAGCACCAACATTTACATTAAATAGCATCAAATTTACTTTTTCAAAAAGTAAAAACTGATTTGAAAACAGACGTGTCCAGTAAATTTTATACTAAGGTTTAAACAAATATTCTGTCTGTGAAAGTTTTAAGTGTTACTTTAGTAGGAGCTTTGGTAAACTAATCAGTTAAATTCTTTGTATTTGTTTAAATTCTGATGTAAATGATATTTGATGTGTTTGTTTGTGGTGCTTATTTTCTGTGGAAGAATTTGAAATATTTATAGTTTCTTGGTTGTAACGAAATTCTATTATCAATAGACAAATTAATGATTTGGTTTATATTCATTTATTTTATCCTTGCAATTCAGATAAATTCTCATGCCGCATCTGTAAGAGATACATAGTTGGCCTTCATTATAAATAAAGCTGCCTGAACACAATATGTAATATGTACAAAATAACTTAATATGGAATACATAATATTTGCTGTAAAATAACACAAAATTTTACAAATGATATTTAATGTTTTGAAAATTACATAGTTACCATTTCAACATCAATGCCAGCTGTTTTATTTTTAAAAAATGGCTTACATCTTTTTGGTATGAAATATACCAGTTTCACAAAAATTTCTTTCATAACAACATGGTTGAAAATAAGAGCTTCAATGAACTCTTTCTTGTTTGAAATTTTTCCTTTAAAAAATAGTTACCAATTGTATGCTGTAGGTCTCCTAGTCAGTTAATCCTAATCTTAATATTATCTCTGAACTGTTTCTAGAATACCTTTGCACAGTGACCTAGAGCATTGTCATTCTGAAAAATTCCTGATTAATCTCCAAGAGGATTTCTCACTTTTGATAGCAATTTATTTTGTTGTATTTCAATGTAGTCCCTAACTTTCACTGTTCCATTCACAAAGTGAAGGTCATGCCTCATATCGTCAAATGCCTCATATCGTCACTTTCATCAGGTGCTTTACTGTGGAAAGGCATTAAGATTAAAAACTGAATTTCTCATGAGCATGTAGTTTTGAGGACTTAGGCTATCGGAAACACAAAGATGACTTTAATCCCTAAATAGTACATTTTCCCAGTTTTTAATAATTCATTATGATCCTTTGCCCATGCACCAATTGCCTCTTCTGTTGAAAATCAATCAGTAATGATTTGGAGCAAACTTTGTAGCGTCCTAATCTAATTTCTAGCTTTCTTTCTCCAATAGTACTTGGGAATATATCCACGTATTACACAGTCCATTGTTTTGAAATTTGCATTAAGCATTTGGTTTGTAAGTGGAATCCGGCTTATAAAGCAGTTTTTCTTGGTCATCCAAACCGCTTTCTGTTCCCAATAGAATTTTTTTTAAAAATTTTTTTGAACATTCTTATAACAGTAGAAAGACTACAGTAGCAATTAGGTACATAGAATAACTTTCTTTCTTCAAAAGTATTATTTTGTACCTTTTTATATATTTAAGCATAATACTGATACTTACTACATTTGCACTTCAAAGTTGCAACACATTGCTGCTTTCCAATGTACTAAAACATGCTGCACATTAAAATAATGGAGCATTTCATTGGTTGAAAAAACAATTATTCATTATTACAGTGACCTTGTACTTGTTTTATCATGTTTTTATAAAATATTGATGTAACTATAAATTGCACAAGTTCTACGGACAGATTTGAAATTGGGATGAAAAAATATATTCAAATTGATGACAGTATAAAAATAGTAAGATAATTTCATCTAAAAAAAAATTAGGCAAAAAATGAGTGTTCAGAACTTTTTGCTGCTTACTGACAAAACATAAATTTGCATAACTTGTTAGTGAAATGCAGTTAAGTAAATATGAAGATCATGAAGATAGATTTGAGAAATCGAGAGGTAACAATGACTTAACATTATGTGAACTCAACTAAATACATTTGTTTAAGTGAAAAGTAATGTCCATTAGAAACTTAAAGGGCTTTGGAAAATTTTAAGAAGATGCTTTACCCTGAAAAATCTTGTAGCTTTTTTGGATCTTCATGGAGTAAGATGTTCATAGATGAAAGTGGGGGATTCAAGGATAAGTTTTATATCTTTACACACATCTTATACTTGTAAAATGATTGTCACGAGGAAAAAAGCAGCTTGCTGCAACTAGAGAAAGTATCGTCTCTTGGTACTTAATATTGATGCTGCTGTTTATTTTGCTCCTGCAAATGTGGTGATACTTGCTCAAAAGTTTTAAGATCTAACTCGTATAGGGATTCCTTAATTCCCTAGAGATGAACTGAGAAAATTGCTTTGAATTTTAACTTTGATCATATTTTTCTCTACTGCTACAATTTTGAGGAATAAAAGCCTTTGTTACTCCACATCCCTCACCTTCTCCCGATGAACTGCAATTTTAAAATGTATGAATTGCAGAAAGCTTTTTCTTAGTTCTCAGCTCTACTCCACTCTTGTCATTTTTTATCAAAAACTATGTCGTTTAAATCTGGATTCTACACTAGTGTCCAAAATTAAGATTACAAACATTGTTTTTGACATAATTCTAAATTTCTATCAGAAAAACTGATATAATTTATATTTTACATATTTTAAAGAACCTAATATCAACCTGTGGTAAAGGAAAAGAAATTTAGTGTTAGTTTTTGCTGAATTACTGGATTGAGACCATTTAAACATCAGAGTTTTGCCTGCAGTGAGAATGAGTTCTCACAGTCGTTTATAGGATTCCTTGAGATAGAGAACAGTTGGCAGGCTTGAAGCTGGTCAGTCTCAAATGGAGGTGTCTTCAGGGTTGCAAGGGGCACTAAAAGTGGTCTCCTGGCTGGGAAGGTTCACCAAGGCCGCCAGATAGCAACAACATATACACAAAATCGCTACTTGACGTTAAGTGCACAATGACATAAGCGAACAATGGTTCCTCTGCTTGCTCATGACCTTGCTGTTGTGTCTAGAAGAAATTCTTGGCAAACAGTCTTCAAATGTCTAGCAATCACGTGTCCTTTTGACTGCATTCAACAGTAAAGACCCATTATTGTGGAGCCGAAAACATCCATTGTGGAAACCACAATAATAGGATCAAGTTCTTTTCAGTAATGAGTCGATTTACCAGACAGTGATTCTCGTCAAGATTTTAGAGAGAAAGCAGAGCCTGCTTTCATCTCTCCAAAATCGACAGATTTGATAGCTAAGGAATCCTTGTCTGAGGCAGTATAATGTTGGTCTGTCGTACACCACTGTACGTCTTTGATGCAGTACTGTCAACACTCAGCGTTATGGAGATGAGATTCATGAAGCCTATGTGAGGCTATCCCAGGGTGCTTTAGGACCAGACTATTTTTTTTTATGGAGCAAAATGAGTGCCCACACACAGAGCTTACAGAAGAAGAGGATATGTTCTGTATAGATTAGTTCTTGAGATTTCCGGATCTCAGTCATATTGAAAATGTTTGGGATGGTCTGGGAAGATCCATTTCTCTGCATAGCCCTCCTTCCAGGATCCCTCAGGAATTAAAAGCCACAATGCTTTTGGAAGAATGGGGCTGTGTTCCATAAGGTTTTTAGTTTAGCATTATTCACCTTAGACATCTCTAAAATATGTTCTGGTTTTCCCACACCAGTTCAAGACACTTTGTACATGAATGGCCTCAAACTTGTCAAGTTTCAGCTATTTATGTGTTATAGAATGACATTTACAAACTCATGCTAATAGTATTGTTGCTTGGTGTGACAGATATGGCATACGTTCTTTCTCCGAAAAGTAATGTTCATTTTTGCCTTGGATGGGGCTTATATCCTGATCTTGTTAGGATAAAAAACACATCAATTTCCATAGTCAGTGAAGTTTGTTTGTTAGGGATAATCTTTAATCTAGCAGTTGTGTCCCCCCCCCCCCCCCTCTCTTCCTGCTGATCCATAAAGTGCTTTTGTGAATATTTCTTGAGTAAGCAGATAGATCTGCATTGTTCAGTACTTTGTTTTGACATGTATCAATTATGGTTGTATTGTGTTTAGTTCTGCTGGTGAATCTATTTTGTGTAAATTAGATGCTATGCACCATTTGGCTTTACTTATCTGTTCTGATACTTTTTGCATTTGTCTTATTGACAGTTTAAACGTAATCTGTGACTAAAAGTTTTTGAAGAATGTAAGAATTTGTCACTAAACTATTTTGGGATTTAATTCATTCAATCGCATCCTTTACATTTATGTATGTTAATGCTTGTACAAGCTTATCGGTATACAGTTTATTCTATTTTTATCAAGTCTTTTATCTTTAGGGTTAATAACGCAATCTCTTTGAATTTGCAATATCTTCCGATACAAATTGGTAATGTTAGATTTCCACCTTGATATATTCCAAAACCGACAGCATGCTCCTTAACAAAAAACAGTCCTTTTCTGCTTTTTAAACACAATTTCTCATGTTTTTCTAAACTTTTTTCTCATCATGGACAATATTTCAATTATCTTCCTGTGCTTTAAAAATAGATCAAAAACTGGTAGTCAAATGGGTTGCAGAATTGTTATTGATGATATTGCATGTAATTTATAATCTTTCGTGCTCTTCAACTTCTGCTTCCTACATTTTATGCTTTAAGTCTGGCTAGTGTTTTGGAATGCCTGGAACATTTTGAAAGCATTAGTCATCCTCTCCTTTCCCAAAGTTTTCAATTTTTAATATGTACTGAAAATAAAGGCACGGATGTATTATTTTGTAGGCTTCAAAATTATGTTGGAATTAGTGGCAATTATCACAGCAGATTCTGCTACAAAATTAAGAGATTTTTACTCTACACAGGCTGTTCCATTCTATTCAGTGTTGTATTGGGGGAATATCAAATCTATTTGGCAGAGTATATGACCTGGGGTTGCTTTCCGTGTTGATGACTTGCTAGTAAATTGTCACTCCAAATTTATGCACAAACATCTTTTATTCAGAGAAAGTGCTCTGATTTGCATTGCATACTATATTTCTATTATGATTCTCCATCACTTGTCCTGTTTTTAAGAGAGAAAGATTTAAGTATTTTAATTTATGTATTTTAACTTGGTCTTAATTGGGTATTCCACTCATCCAAATCTTTTTAAATTTTTAAAAATTCGTTTATTTTTTAACCACATTTAACTTCTATGCGTAACTTTTATTTTATTCTTTGTTTTTGTTATGATCTTGTGTATACTTCAAATCTTTTATTGTTAAACTTTTCTTGTTGCGTGTATTTGACTGAGCCATGTACTTGTTTTTAGCTTCTCAGTGAGTCCCCCCCCCCCCCCTTGTACCATCACACTATAACTAACTTGATTACTTTTGGTTACTATGCTCAGTCACTTGTAAAATTAAAGAAATCGTTCTTTTGCATTGGATTGTTCTTTTTATAAAGTGCATAATCATTCCGTTAAGATTAATGAATTACCTAACATTTTGAATGGTTAATGAGTCATCTATAAATTCATCGTGGTCTAGAGCAAAATCTGACACTATAACTATATTCAAAATGTCTAAAATCACTTTCAGAATTCAATATTTCATTAGAAACATTGTCATTTTTTTTAATGTTTCTTGCTAGCCATATCTTGTAATACATGAACAAGAGCAGGAGATCCAATTGTTGAACTCTACATAGGTATTTGAAATTTAGTACAAAACTAACCCATTTGTTAACCAAAGCAAGATTTTTAAAGTCTTCACAATACTGCTCAAAATGTATTACTGACATTGAAACAGTAAAATTAGCTTTCAAATATTAACAAATGTGTAGTTTTTTGGTGGAAATATTGAGGAATAAGCAGTCAGAAGGTTAATATTTGTTGAGTGAAAAGTAATGCATTCTACTTGCAATGTTATAAAATTGGAGATAAAAACATGCAATATGAAAATTTAACAAGCAAAGTTAATTTTTTTAAGTATTGGCAAAAATGTGAGCAGTTTGTTTTTATAAAATTAAAATAGGTTATATATTTTACTGTCCTGCTAAATGGAAGACATTGAATTTGTTCATATATTTTACTTAAATTAAAATTTATGGTGTGTGTATGTTTCGGGGAATATATAAAGATTTTTTTAATTATATTAATCCAACAAAAACCCCAAATTGTTTCTATTTTTATGTATGCATTTTAAATTTGGGGGAAATTCTAATAGTCATTTTCATTTTTTCTAAAATTTTAATTTTTGTCTAAACATGAAAAGGCACTTTCTGTAACTTCAATACCCTCCTGCTCACTCTTTGCACAATATTTTAACAAGTGTTGAGAAACTTACATTTTATGTCTGGTAATTAAATTGATTATGTACTAAATACATAGATACATGTTAATTATCACATGTTAATTATTGATTTATTCATGGAAGAATAAAATAATAGGAATTACAATTATGTAAATAAGGAGTTTTTTCCTCATTATCATTTACTGAAAAAAGTGAGCTTTGTATTTTTTACCTAAGTTTCGGATATTTTTTTATAATATTAAAATCCACTAAATTTAGTGAAAAACTTAAGTGTCACATTTTTTGAAAAA
Source organism: Trichonephila inaurata madagascariensis (assembly GCA_019973955.1). Classification (NCBI taxonomy): domain Eukaryota; kingdom Metazoa; phylum Arthropoda; class Arachnida; order Araneae; family Nephilidae; genus Trichonephila; species Trichonephila inaurata. Next base: position 603,447 of record BMAV01026936.1, read on the forward strand.
GCTGTCAGCTGACTGAAAATTGAAGAGTTAAAAAATTTTTAAGGAGTTTCTTAAATGGTTTATGTATGATCATCTTTGTAATATATTAACTGTTAATTTCTTCCAATTCTGAAATTTGACTTGTTTGTTATTTTAATCTTCACTGCAGGAATCGTGTAGGAGCAGCAGTTACCACTTTGTCTCAGGGTAGCCTAGGCCACAGCCAAACATCATCAACTGTTCATCACCAATTATCAATACAAGCACATCAAAATACTCCATCTGTTCATTCTATGCAATCAAACTCTCAAGTAAGTTTATTATTTCTAATATATTCACACACACACAAAATTATTTGTTTAGTTTTGCCATTATATCTTGACAAGCTTAATAAATGTCAGATTTAATGTGGAACCTTGGTGTAAAGTAATGGGCCATGAGTTTAAAAGGGCTTCAAAGGAAATTGCTAAATTTAAATGATAGAAATAACAGTTTCATTTAATATTGTGAATAATTCTTCAATTAAAATTGCTTTCATATCGTATTGCAAAATTAATAATTTGTTTATTCCTTTCCCATTACTCAATTTGCACTAATATTTGTAACATTGGTATGTTGAATATTTATAGATTCGGGTAAGCTTTATTTTAATTTTTTGAAGTAATCGGGATGTTGTGACCATCTCATTTTTATAAAAAACAGAATGGTATTAATTTTGTAGGTGAATGCTTTTCAATATTTCCATGTCATTTTTTAGATTTTCCTGAGATTTGAGCAAGTTTTGGCATTTGGTTGTCATCTGTTTCGTCTTCATTGAGATAAATAAGCACAAAATTTGATAGGAATTGCTATTGCAATTACACATAATTAGTAATCATCTTAATGAAAAAGTTTGAGTTGCTTACAATAACTCTTATTTAAGAAAAAATTTGCTTTAAAGATGTGATTCATATAGAAGAATTCACTGCTGATCTCAAGTTAAAATAATTCTTATGCAAATTATTACCGAATGTTTTATTTTGTGCAGTGTTATATTTTATGTAGCAACAAAAAGGATTGATGGACCTTTGAAAGAGTATTTTATTTCTAAAGCAAATAATTATAGATACTTGCATATTAATGTCACTGCAGCCAAATTGATGTCATCACGCCTTTGGGAATCATGCCTGTTTCAACCAAAATCTGACTGCCTGATTTTTTTTTTTCCCATGTAAAACTAGTTAGAATCTTTGTTGTTTTGATATCAAGGTGCGATTTGCATTGCACCAATTTTGCTGTGCTGACGCTAGTACGTAAGTACTGAATTATACTTAAAACAAAGAATTATTAATTATCTGACATCATTGTTTGGATTAGTCTCAGATTTCTTTTATATTTGCAGGGGAACCAAATGCAGTTTCAACGATTAAAAGTCGAAGACGCGCTCTCTTATTTGGATCAGGTCAAGTACAAATTTGGAAATCAGCCACAAGTCTACAATGACTTCTTGGACATAATGAAAGAGTTCAAATCCCAAAGGTATTTTTCTTTAAAAGAAATATTTATTTAAATGTAGAGTTTTGATCAGTAATATTGGAATATTTAGCTCTTTAAGGAAAAGGAAATATAAAATCTGTTAACCTCAATTAAAAATGTTATAAACAATATTATGTGGTTGATGTAGTTTTAATTGGATATGTAGAGGGCTGGATTTAAAATGAAGTAATTTGTCAACTTCCAATATTTTGCTTCAGACTGCTCTGTGGAATAATACAAATTATATATCAATTTAGTCCCAACTTTTTTTCACTATTGTAATATAGATAATGAAATGCCCATTTAGATATACTATTTTTTCATTACTTGGGTTTAGATTAAGAAGTTCCACAATTGATTAGTTCATCTTTTATTCATTCATTTCATCTTAGCATAACACTTTATCTAAATTAGATAAATCTTGCTACAGTCGGGCCTTTTGAGTGAAGTCACCAAATTCCGAAAAAAGGTTCATTGTGTGGATAATGTCAGATATTCATTTTCAGTATGCTTTACATTCTTGATTCCTGGAAAAAGTTTGCAAAATAGAGGTTTGTAAAGTGAAGGTCTGACTGTAATTTGATATTGTCTAAGCCGCTAAATGTATTTACCTGAAATCTCTTATTATGTTATTGTATTTTTAAAATTTTCAGCATAGATACTCCTGGTGTGATCCAGCGTGTGTCTAATTTATTTCGTGGCCATCCTGAACTGATAGTAGGATTCAACACTTTTCTACCCCCTGGTTACCGCATTGAGGTGCAACCCAATGAGCAGGTTCAAGTCAGCATCCCAGGAACAAATGTGGCAGGAGGTCAAGGACCCACCTCCCTCACAATTCACCCAACTGGGCCTCCCAGTGCCACTGTCCATCCCATGCCACAAGTCAATCATGCAGCACGTGATGCCTCTCCTCATGCATCTCCTGTAGTTAAAGTAAGTTTGTTTCTTTTTAGCATAATAAAGAAATGGCCATGTATAAAATGACATTTCTACAACAGTTTCTCTACAATGCAATGACATAAATTTTGTAATATTGTATAATTTGAATTGTTACTTTTGGCTTTAATGCAAATTGTAGAACACTGTTGGTGCAATGGAATTTATTTCTTGAAACATAAAGATTTGGAAAATCTTGCTTCCCTTTTAAAGCAACATTGATAAAACTAATGTCAATTTGCATCAAAATCATTTTAAAATATTGAGGAGAGTATAGAACTCGGTACCTTCTGATTTGTAAACACGTAACATACCACTAGACAAAAGTGATCACCCCTGTATGGAGTTTGTTACTTACTGACTTATATTGTTATGACAAGCGTGTGAGTTGTTGCTGTTGCATCAAGTTAGTCTGACGACTTTGGTTGCTGCGTCGAGTGGATCTGGCGACTTCTGATTGCTCTTGCGGTGGGTAGATGGCACCATGACAGCTGTGCAAAGGTTGTGTTTTTTCTAAATTCAGAGTCAAGGTCACCGGAGTCAATCCGGAGGACAGAACCTGCAACCTTCGGTTCCGTAAACATGTTATAGACAAAAAGGAACATCTGTCTAGAGGTTGTTACTGGCTTATGTAGTTATCTGCTACATTATAAATACTACCCAGTTACAGTTTCCTTGTCAATATCATCTGGGAAGAACTGTATAAGGAACACACACACACATAATTTACTAGAATTATAAATCATATCTCAATTTAATTACCATTCTTTCTTAAAGAATTCTGTTGCACTTGTAAATTCTCCTATTTTTATATTTTAATTTTATACTTTTGTGATAGAAAAACTTCCTTTTGAAATACAATTGTTTTTCTTGATATTTTTTGTGGCCATTAATGATTTTTCGTAAAATAAGATTTAAGTTTTAGAAGTTGCATATTTTGAATTAGATGTCTAATCTGATTTTTTTATTCAAATTTACTTTATGAAATATCTAATTTGACTTATATTGATCTATGTTAGGATTATAAAATTAAAATTTTCTGCAAAATTTATTTTGATATTTTTTTAAATACATCTTTTCTTTTAGCCTCCTCCTGTTGCAAACAGCCAACCTCATACCAATTCTCAAAACCAACATCCTTTACATCAGAATTCTCCTCCTCACACTCAGGCAGGAGGAGCTTCACCCGCAACGGGCACCAACACTACTAGTGCACCACCCCCGGCCAGCCAACCGGTTGAATTCAATCATGCCATTAACTATGTCAATAAAATTAAAGTGAGTTATAATCTACTTTTATAATGCTTGTAATATATTATTTCAAAGAGTTTTATTTAAGAGATGTAATAATTCTCTAGATTGAATTTCTCAAAACAACTCGCAAGTAGTTTTTTATATTTTAACATATTTATTAAATTTAAGGTGTCTGTAAATTTTCTTTTTGATATTAATGATACTTTCAGTCATCTCACAAAAAATTTTATGCAATTAATTAATTTTTGTGTTAAAGTAATTCTTTCTTGAAAACTGTAACATGTATTTTTCATCTGTTCCCCTTTTTTTACTGCTTTATAAGATTCTATTGTAAAAATATCATTTGCATCAAGTAGGTTTTCTGATATTATTATTATTAAGCTGGTAGCATGTTGGACCCTTAAATAGCATCTTGAGTTTTTAAAAAACAAAAAATCATTTACATTTTCTTTTTTGCACTTGTAGAATCGCTTTCAAGGCCAACCTGATATATATAAGCAGTTTCTGGAAATTTTGCACACATATCAAAAAGAACAGCGAAATTTGAAAGATGTAAGTAATGAAGTAATGTATGGCATTTTTTAGAAATATTTTTATATTGATGTATATGCGCATTACTTGAAGATAGTCTTAAATTTCATTAATGAATTGTATCAAAAAGTTCTCCTTTGATGCATTTTTCAATAAGGTCAAACTGTAAATTTTGTCAAATAGTGTTTTGTAATTTTTTTAATAGAGATTTTGGTACTTAATTATATTTTATTGAAATATTAATATTAGTAAATTATCTAAAGTTTATTTGTGTGTTTTGTATATTACACATTTCATTTACTTAATTTTTACTATGCATGAAGAAACCTTACAGTGTTATGATTTAAATTTATTTTGTAACAGCTTTTTCCAATATTGTTTATTTTAAACATAATAAAATTAAATTATTCAAGTGCAAATAACTTATTTAATATGGGGTAAATAGCTGGGATATCTTTATTTTTTGAAAAAAGTTATTTGTTTTCTTGTCTTTAAAATTGTGTCAAATAATTATAAGGATTACTTTAAAAATCTATCTGACTTAAAATTTTTATGAATTCAAATTGATCATTTCAAAACTAAGGTTAAAGTACAAGTAGTGATTAAAACACTTCTCACACCTGGAAAAGCATGGATTTTTTTGCATCTTACCTTTTTAAAAAGACACAGAATTTGATTTTATTTAACAGGGTGTGCACTCGGCAAACAAACCTTTGACAGAAGCTGAAGTATATGATCAGGTTGCCAAGCTGTTTCAAAATCAAGAGGATCTCCTTCAGGAATTTGGTCAGTTTTTGCCTGATGCAAATGGTGCTGCAAATGCATTAGTTGGACTGGTAAGTGAATGCATTAATGCAAGTGATTTTTGTAAAATCCGTTCTGACATGACGTTCCATTCCATTAACATGACAATTGTTTTTACATACTTAAAATTTCAATTTTTTTAAGAAGCAACATGTTTTAAACTATTTATGTAGCATATGTGCACTATGTATAAGTTGTTAAAGGGGAAGAGTTAATATGCATGTGATGTAACAAAAAATGGGATGATCCATATGAGAGAAATTTGGCATGCTGTAATTATAACAAGGGTTGATTTGGGCTCAACAGTTTTATCAAAATTAGGATTAAAAATTAAAACAAATTTTGAAGCAATTTTTTATAGTTTTGACATTTGTCCTTGAATGTTACAAATTATTCTTCATACTATATGAAATGTATTCATTTTTGTGCAACTATGCTTTCACCATCGTTTAAGTACAATATGTTTTCTCTCATTTCTGAATTTTATGCCTCTCAGATGATATCTCGTGGAGTTGATGGCAAAGAAAAACGTCTGTTGCTTAAGTTTTGTACACCAGTGTATTTTATGTGTAACTGTTAATGGTAAAGTTTCATTGAAGCTTGGCCTTTTATTTTATCTGGCTTATATATCTTTTTGACTTAAGTTAATGCTGTAATTTTTTTTAAGGTTGCTTTATGATTTAGATACTGCTGTGGCTTATTTGTGTTTATGATTATTTCTCATATATTGTAGTTAGCAGTAATGGTTGTTGATTGCTCATATTGTCTCGTAACTTGATTTATTCTGAACTAGCTGGAGTACCCATTCTTCATACGGATGAATTTTAAAAATGAAACACATCATTATCTTTGTTGCTTGTTTTATAATATTTTTTTCTTTCAATAAGGATTCTTGTCCAGTCTTTTACAAGGCAACAAATCCAAAAATTTGTTTAATGATGGTCCACTATTTAATGACCTTTTAACTATTTTCAGTTAATTTTTTAAACTATACACTGTTACAGGGTTGCTCAGCCTTTTTTCCCGTCTGGTCGCATACACATGACAGGCATTTCACATGGACCGCAACATATGGATAATGGTACAAACACACTATAAGACCAACACAACATTGGACAAAGCAAAATTGATCAAAATATTAAAACTCATTTTTAGCTTTTTTAATACCATATTAACTTTTCGATCAAACATACACATAAAATATTTATTTTTATGCATTTTTTACTGATTTATGGGGTAATTTCTATTTTCTTTCATCTAAGACCAAGCCTCTTGCTTACATTCTACTATTAAAAAACAAATTGATAGCAAAATTTATATATTTAATTGCTTGATTGAAATAGAATTTCCCGCTACATTTTCAGTACATTGTTCTCCAGTAATTGAATTAAATAAATAAAGTAATCGATTGAAAACTGTATCCCCATGAACAGAATAATGTATATCAGAAAGTCTTACACTGGAAAAGAAATTACAGAATTGACATGAAGTAAATTTAAAAATGTATTAATTGTATCTCGTATTAATTGCATGCCATTAGAGAATTTCAATGAATTTTAGTTTGTTGCTGTAAATGTCTAGTAGTTGTCCCAAAGTTCACATCAAACATGTCTGTTTCTTTACAGTTGGTCTTTATTTTTGTAGATTAAAATACATTGCCATTGCACAAATTATTGGCGATTAATTGCTGGCATGTGGTTCGTACAAAAGTACCTTAAAGACTATCTTAAATAACTCTTAACTAATATAATGTAAAAATAAATTTTCGAAAAATTACATTAACATTAATTTTGTAGTCAAACTATATGAAACAATTGTTATAACTTAGCTTTGATCCAATAATCAACAACCTACAGGCATACATTGAATTTAAAATATGATATAACATTGCTAAAAACACCTAAAGCAAATAAATCAACCTTAGATTTAGTTTTTGATGTACTACATCTAAAGGACAAAAGCAGAACTGTAAATTCAAATCCATATTGCCTTAACTAAAAATCCAAGTGTTGAAAGAGAGTCCTGTTTTGGCAATATTTCATTTGGAAAAGATTTGTAGAATCAGCTAGTGATGTATTATCAACTGTATACATATTAAGAATATTTAATATGGCATTAGTAATTAAATAGCTTGTAAATTTTAAAGGAATCTACAGTACTCTTTAAACATGAATATGTGATGTAGTCAGTTTTTTATTGTACATGCTTTTGACCATGAAAATTTGTTATACTATGAATTAAACATAAAACTTGTTTGATTAATTTTGTACTCTTTAAAATCGTTTTCATATGCATAGTATTAATATGCTTTTAAATTATAGCAGTTTAATGCTGTTGGAAGTCATGTTTTGTGTTTTGAAACAATGTTATTGAAAGCTGATGTTTATCCTTTGTTGATGCCTTAATCATTTTTCTGTACTATTTGCTCCTTTTAAATATGTTTCCCTTTTCGGCTTATCCCTTGAATTTTCATGTAATCTATTAAAATTTGTGTGCTTAGTTTCATGGAGAGCATGACATAATTTGTTACCAGTGGTACATAAATTTTTTTGGAGAAAATTAGCTTCAAACATTCCTTGCATTGTTTAATTTTGCTTCTCAAAACATTTGTTTATGATGGCTGTAAATTGTATTAATTATTCACTGCCATATTATCAGAAACTGAAATTGGGAAGGCATTGATTGGGTGAGGGAGTGTTTGGGAATGCTTTTCAGATATTTTGTGGATCATCAAAACATTTGTATTGAACTCTGCATTTTCCATTCAAATGTTGATTTCAGCCACCTCCAAAGCCTGCAAATAGTGAGCACAATGCGGTTGTGAAAAAACCCTCTCTGCCAGTTAAACCTCCAATTCCCACCAACAATCAGAGCAAACAGATTCAAGGGATAAAGCGTCCTGCATCTTCTGCACCTTCACCTCCCATTAAAGTAAGAGCATTGGGGAAATTTTTTCTTTCCTTGAAATGTTAAATCTAATGATTTGAAGACATATTAGATCAGTTTTAGTAAAACTTACTAATTCAAAATTTACTAAAACCAATAGCAATAATGATTTCTTAAAAATAGTTACCAAATGTTTAGCTAAACAACTCTCGAACTTTTATTATAATATTTGTTGGGAAGAAAACTTTTCTTTTTAGTCAACTATGTTCTTTGTTTAATTTTAACTTCATTTAGTAGTTTTTAGTTACTCAAATAATTTGTAGTTGCTTTTTTCTTGATTAATTAGTTTGTATGTAACATTCATTTCTGTAGTTAATAATTAAATTCCTGGTCTACAAATTGTAGATTTAGTAACAAAAGATTATGTTGAAAATCATTTAATGTGAAAAACCTAGAATATAAACTTGTGTAATAGAACAGGGGAATTTTTTTGTTAAAATGAACCCCTTCGGGATGAACGTCCCATATGTGCGCAGGCATGAAACACTTTTAGCTACCAAGCAACTCATGAGCGAGCCAACTTGTTTCTCCCTTCACAGGCCGAACGACTCTTGTGCGAGCCAAGCACATGGAACATTTTTTAAGCTCAGTTTTTTGGTAATAGATTGCATTCTATGTCCATAAGATTTGAGATCTGACCTTCTACTCGAAATGAGAGAAACATTACTCACATACTCATGGTTTTTGTTTTATAAACATAAAGGGAAGGAAATGTTTTCGAATTGAGTGCTTTACAACTGCTCTTGAAATGAACATGCGGTTTTTGTTTATGGTGAAGATGCGAAATTTATTTTCACCAAAGCATTTGATTTGGGTTTGCAGTCTAGTTTTTATTGGATAATAAGATCTGGTAGACAAAATTTTTCTTTTTTTTTTCCCCCTTACTTTTTTTACTCGGTCAACTTTTACAAATGCTGACAATAAAATATTTAAAAACTTGTACTTAAACAGAAAGTGGCTGAAGTAAATAAAGTATATTAATACAAAATATATAAAACATATGCCGTTCCTATAATATACAGAATAATATTGAGCAATGCGTTTATATTTCAGTGTTTTTATGGATTTAGGCTTAACTACACAAAATCCTCCGGCCTGTGAGTGACACTCGCGACAGAAACCTCCTGCCCTGGCGGTACACACGCATTTGCGTCCTTCGTCTCGAAAGGGTTAACATTTTTATAGATATTAAATCAAATTGGAACAGTTGTAGCTAATTTTTATGTAACTGCGAGTGAGTTATATAAATTATTTCTGAAAAGTGTTTCAAATTCCTTGATGCAATAATTTTTCACAATGTTTACATGCATTTTTCAGAAACCTAAAATGACCAGTTTAAAAGATGTTACATTAACTGAGGCTGGAAAGTATGGATCTCTTAACGAGTATGCATTTTTTGACAAGGTGAGTTTTGTCTTTTATTATTATTATTTTCTTAGTATATTGAACTAATTTAGTTTTCAGAAAAAAAGAAATGATAGAAAATTTATGAATTATTAAATTTTTAAATTGTTAAGTATGAAAAATAAAGAGTTGAATTGTTATATTTTTAATTTAATGTTTTCTTATTTATTAAATTTTACTATTAATATTTTTCCATTGAGTATTTGGGAAAGTTTTAAAAATTAGTATCTTCACTTCACTTTATAGGTTCGAAAAGCTTTAAAGAGTCAAGAAGTTTATGAGAACTTCTTAAGATGTTTGATAATTTATAATCAAGAACTCATTTCAAGGTCAGACTTGGTCTTGGTTGTAACACCATTTCTACAGTAAGTATATTTCTGTAAATGTTCATTATTGAGATATATATAGGGGGTGCCCCCCCCAAAACTTAACAATAATTGGGCACGAGGTAAAAGATGGGGTCATTTGTGAACTTGTAAAAATATTAAAACAATTACCCTGCACTTAAATCAGTGAGGACAAGCACATTTTCGTAAATGTGGAAAATTGACACCTCCAACAAGTTATTAGCTTCTGTGACCACAATTTTACAATGATTTTTTCATTAACATCTTACATAGCCGTTCTATTAATTGCAGTCTCAAATCGAGCAAAAAACTGTGTGAGTCAGGGTTTTGAAAATTTTGTCCCCCAACTTTGTTTCTCCATAAAAAGAAAAATATTATAAACCCAGGAGAGCTTCTCAAAATAGCTAAGATTCCAAAATGGTATAACGCTTGTTCTTTTCTATCCATAACAATTTTTTATTTGTAGAACATCTTCATTTTAAAAACAATTGTTGATGCCCTTCACATTATTAGGTATTGTGACCGCAGATTTCGCAATTTCACTGATTTTTTCACTAATATGATGTTTCATAGCCTTGCTATAAATCACAGTCACAAATGGAGCAAAAACCATTACCGGTTTAGTTAAAATTAACATAGTTTAAGCTGGATTTAGAAAATGATGTCACTTAACTTTGATGCTTCATAAAAAAAAAATATTGCATACTACTCTAAGCAAATTATTTTTAAAGATTACCTTTTAATTCCAAAATGGTACAAAAAAACCGAGTACAAACACGATAAAACAAATTGTCCTGACAAACTCTGCTGCACCCGAAATTTTTCAAGACAGTAATTAATTGCAGTATGCGTGAAGACTAGATGTAACTCAGGATAACCAGGGAAGAATTTAACTGCTCTTTGCCTGCAATTAGAAAAAAATTTTCTTTGTAAATGTTTTGTCATTAACCTAAAAATATATGCAGTGTGAGCTGGAGAGATCAATGTAGTTTGCTTACTGAATCAAGCTGTTAATCAACCACAAATAACTCTATTGGCAAACTTCATAAGTATGTTGACAGATCTATGTGTGACAGTAATAGAGATAATCTATTTATATAAATTAATTTTAATTCAACCGTAAAATCTGCTTTGTTTTTTTAGGAAATATTCTGATCTCTTTAAGTGGTTCAAGGAATTTGTTGGGTATAAGGAATCCAACAATATTGACATAGTTCCTAAAAAGATAGAAACCCAAGAACGGGAAAGGATAGGAGACTTTGCTACAGAAATTGGTAAAAGTTGCAATTAACTCTAAACCTCTTGACTAACATAATTATTTTTTATCCCATGTTATTCTATACTATATTTAAAGAATTATTTATTGTTCTTATTGTATATCTTTTTTTTTAATTAGATAATATATTTATGCTAAACTGTTATATAAAAAAATACGAGCTTCTGAAAATGACATTTTAAGCATTTCTAGGCAGTCCTTAAAAATTAGATATTTTTTATTGATATTGTTAGATATTGTAAATTTGAGGAGTAATTTTTTATTCCTGCAAAAAGATGAATTGCATATTTTCAATGCTTCATTGATGTGTAGCATGTTAAATTTTAACTATTTTAAGTACTAATTTTGAAATTTGTTACAGTATAAACTTCTCATAAATTTTTCTATTTGTACTCTAAAGATTGGCCTGGAAATTAACTCGTGTATAGAAATTAAAGTTTTCTTAATTGGCTGTATCTGTTAACTAATATTTTGGAATTCACATTCTAAATACACTAGTAATTAAGTAAATAATTTTACAGATAATTGTCATTTTACAATTACTTGAAATTTTTTCTAAATAGTTACTATAAACTTATAATCATTTTGTGGATATAATGTAGATTTACTGATATTTGCTTTGCATTTGTGCAACATGTGATTAATCATTTTAGATTACGCATCTTGTATAAAATATGGTGCAAGTTATCGAGCAGTTCCAAGAAATTATGTGCAGCCAAAATGCAGTGGTCGTACACCTTTGTGTAGAGAAGTGTGTATTTTGTTTTTTAATTACTTGGTTATAATTTCTTTCACTAACTGTTAAATTTGTAATTGAATAATCTGTGTTACAGATTTACTTACCCTGAAAAGATTTTTCTGCCCCATTCCACCCTCCCTTATTATCATTATGTTGTGTATTTATAAATGTCTTTTGAACTACTTAAAAGGCTCAATTCCCAAGTTATGCTTAATTTTGGCAAGAAGTTAAGGTTGAAACTTAGTTTCAGCCATTTATCCAAATTATGCTTTATTGTAATAAGCATATGGCAAATTATTTTTCTACATTGGGGGGGGGGGGGGGGGGGGGG
>BMAV01026936.1:615611-638776 GCA_019973955.1 Trichonephila inaurata madagascariensis
CAATCCTTCCTTTGTGAAGCTTTCATTTAGTCATACAATTACTAATGTATAGCAGTGCTCCGCAACCTTTTTATCGCCGCGGACCGGTCAGCGTTTGTTAGTTCTACCGTGGCCCGCTGAGGGGGAGGATGTTGATTGATTATATTTTAGACTGTTTTGATTTAATAATTTTAATTTAATTGTATTTATATAATCTTGACTTCTGAATAAAATATAACTACAACAAAAAATGAATATAAAGTGATTTAACAAGGAATATTAAGTGATTTTCATAAAAAGTAGCCCAAACCTAAGAAAAATATATCACAGTAAATAAAAGAAAAATAATTTAATATTTCTTGTGCGGACCGGTAGTATCTGATCCACAGACCGGTCCACGGACCGGGGGTTGCTGAACACTGATGTATAGTATACAGAACTTCAATGTTTGTATCAAATCAATGATCTTTGAAATGTTACTTGAATGGGGCAAGCAAATAAATGACTGATTAAATAAAATGGTCGCTCGTGCGAGTGTCCCTTGGTCTCAAATCCCTAATTGTGGATGGCTTGTACAATGTTATGAGCCACTTATGGCCAAGCATTGGCCAATGGCCCTATTAAATGCAAATTGATAACAAAGCTGACATGTTCATACTGGCTGGTAAATGATTTGATCATGGCAGTGTTCTACACCTGTATCTACAGGAAAATTCAATTAATGTGCTATAACCTGCAAAGTCTGTTAAAGGGAAGATTTAGATATTTTTTGAATTGCCTGTGTAATTTTGAATAGGTATTTATATGATTGCATTCAAATGTGCAATTTTTAATTGTAACTGGTATTTGAAAAGAATCTATTGTCTTCCTTAAGGCGACATGGTACAATTTATGTGTCTTTGATTTGACAGTTTCACAAATTTTTTGCTTACATCCTATCTATCTATATATATTGTATGTTAAACAATTATACGTGATCTAAATACCATAAAAAGCTAACCAGTTAATTTTTTAAGGAAAAATTTAAAAATTCGTTAAATGATTTTAAAATGCTATTTCTCCTCCAGTAACATATAACATTTCATTTAGAGGTATGTCAAACTCAAAGTTGGGGTATGTGTTTCGTTATTACATAATTGAATTTCCTGAAATACATTTTTATAAAAGCTTATTGAAAATTCCTTCAAAAATATATAAATTTGAAATTCATCTGTTTTTTAAAAAAAAAATAAATATTGCTTTGATTTAAAAACACATATCAACTTTTGACATTTATAAATAGCACTAGTTAGAAAAAAATATCAAAACATTAGGCTCAATAGAACTTCAAAGAAATGTAGTTTTTATTTGGCATAAAGCTGTGAATAAAAATGAATGTGAATAATATGGAAAAAATATTATCATAACTTTGAAATATTTAAACTTAAAACTCTCAAATTTTGTGCGATAATAGGAGAATTCAAACCCTGGGCCGGATAAGGTTGACTCAACCTTACATCCCTTCAGTGGGTCGATAAAATGAGTAGGGCCTTGGCCCTCATGTGCTGTTGCACCACTGAGTTAACAGAAAAATATTTAAAGAATAATATAAGCTGGGGGTATACAAATAGTGAACTGCAAAGAATTTTTATGCGACCTGCAATGACAGTGGAAAAATCTACTTTGAACAGAGATTTCTTTCATGTGCATGATCAAAGATCAGTCTTATTTTTTACTGTTAGGAAAACAGAGTGCCTAAAAGTGTTTGCATTAAGAAATCATCTGCAGAGTTTGAAGGGAAAAATCACAAGAATTTTTGAAAAAATTGGGCTTAAATTCAGTTTGCTCTGTTATCCCATTATTGTTAATATCGATACAGTATCCAAGGAGTTACGACTTGAATTTATTGACTTGAAGTGAGGTCACAGTGTAAAGAAAGTGTTTAGTGCTATATTTTTGACTTTAACAAATCTTTGTTGGCTGAAAGATTTCCACGTATGACAAAATTTCCAGGCAAATTGTTCTTTATATTTTAATTGACGTATATTTGTGTGAGCAAATCAGCAAGAATAAATATAGATGCAAGTTAGCTGGCAAAAACTTGCAGGCTTTGATGAGAATTGAAAAAAGAAATCTTGATCCTGATTTTTAAAAAAAAACTGTAGAAAAGTATGATTGGGTTCATTTGTCTCATACTGATTTTAAAATTAAATGTGCTTGCAGTTATTAACAATATTAAATTAGCACAATAAATAAGTTGCCACTATTTCATTTAAAGTATACTTTAATTTTTGTAATGCCTGCAATAGTTTTAAAAACATGTGGCCCTCCAGTATCCCCTGCTCCTACAATGTAATCTCAAAGCCAAAACAAGTTGACCACCACCTCCAATTAAAGCTTTTTTTTACCAACTGTATCATATTGTCTCAGTATAAATTTTAATATTTGTGAAGTCGAACATTAGTGGAAAAATTACTATTTAAAATGCGATCTCTTGGAATGTGCTTTATTTTTTATTTTTATAAATTTTTTCTACTTTCATAGTTAATTTTGTATCTATTTAGTTCTATAAAACATATCTAAACTGTGAATTGTTTCTTCAGGTACTAAATGACACTTGGGTATCATTTCCATCATGGTCAGAAGATTCAACTTTTGTAAGTTCAAGAAAAACACAGTTTGAAGAATACATTTATAGATGCGAGGATGAGAGATTTGAGGTACTTTGTTTATTTTATTATTTGTATGAAATTATATGCTTGTAGTTAAGCATTTTTAAAAACCTTTCTATAATATAAGACACTCTAATAAGATTCTCCCGAGTTATAGTAATTGTATTTTCTATTGACCCTGATAGTTCAGTTCTTTTCTCTCTGAACTTTCTCACTCTCTTCATTTGTTATACGTATAGCTTTTAGAAATCCTTATATTTTATGATCCAAATTAGGGTTCTTCAAGCTGATTATGAATCAAATAAGACCTTGAAGGGTGTGAAAGTGAAATTAGCATTGTTTTCTTTGTAAGCAAATTGATTTTAATTTAAGAACTTTATTCAAGATAATTTATGTATTCATAAATTAGAATGTTTTCTAGAACAATTTTAACCATTAAAATTTTTTTCCAGTTGGACGTCGTTTTAGAAACTAATATATCAACTGTAAGAATATTGGAAAGTGAGATGACGAAAATTAATCGTATGTCCTCGGAGGAAAAAGCACGTTATCGTCTTGATGATACTTTAGGGGGCAACTCGGCTGTGATCCAACAGCGAGCTATAAGAAGGTTTTCTTCCTATTAGATATTTTTATTTTCTATATTTACTCCTTATAACTGGGTAGAAGTACTAGATGTGCATAAGTTGTTAAAAGTTTGTTTTATTACATTAGCATGATTTTAATGGGCTTTATTCCCTGAAGTGTGTAAATTAAATTTTTTTTTTCATGCTATATATTTGTAAAATGAAGCAGAAGGGAAAAATAACTGCTTATAATAATATAATGGAGATAACTGCAAGCAAAATATCATTCATTATCTATTTTGTTTAAGCTGTTTATTAAATTAGGTCATTGGTTTTTAGCCTTTTTAGAATCATAGAATGTTTGTAATTTTACAAATTCTAAAAACCATTTGTACATCCTCTCACTGCCAATATTGAAATTCACATAAACTTTTCAATAAACAACTGTTATTATATACAGTGCAACCAACGAATTTTTCCATTCCTTTCCAACCTCATAATACTTACTCTTTTCTTCAATTCATCAGGACTACAGTCTCACAATCTATTGCTGATACAAGACTACCACACAGCTGTAAAACAATGCCATACATCATTTAAACAATATTTGTTCCTCTAAATACCTGAAAGATATTACTTTTTTACTTCCCTTGTAATCTTTTATTAATGAACATAGTTTGCGAAGAATTGTTCACTTGAATGTAAGGATCTCTTAAGAAATGATAGATCTTTACTATAAATCTTCTTTCTGTATCCCAATTTGAAACAGGAATTATATTAAATTGGAGATTATACATGACTTTTCTTTATACTATCCTTTTCTCTAGTGCTGGATGTGAATTGTTTATTTTTAATGTGTGAGCTGCATATGTAATGTATTTATTCATTTGAATAGTATCCATTTGTCTTTTGGAGTGTAAGATATGCTATGTTTTTATTTTAGAGTTTATGGTGACAAAGCAAATGATATAATTGAAGGGCTCAAGAAAAATCCAGCTTCTTCAGTCCCTATTGTGCTAAAAAGGTGAGATTTATCCTCTTTCTTAATGTTAAAATGAATTAACATAGTTATATCATGATTTTTGGATTGTGGTGCAAGTATACATACACTTATCTTTTACATTAATGCTTCTTGGGGCATAGAAAAACCTATAAAGAATCATCTGAATAAACAGACTTTAAAAAAATTAAACTTGCTTAAAGAATATTCTTTGTTTTAATGTAAATCAATAAAACATGCATTCATAAATTTGTGATTAAAAGTGATTGTTTATGAACAGAAAATAGTGTAAGGCGTAATTCAGTTTACATTCTTTAATCTGAAATATTAAGTATTTACATATTCACAGTATAAATTTACTTTTCATGTTTTATGTATTTGTTTCTACAGTTTTATGCTTTAAATATATTCCTTTCAGACTTAAAGTGAAGGATGAAGAATGGCGAAAAGCACAGAAAAGTTTCAATAAAATCTGGCGGGAGCAAAATGAGAAGTATTACTTAAAATCTCTTGACCACCAAGGAATCAATTTCAAGCAAAACGACATTAAGTTACTCAGATCTAAGACTATTCTAAGTGAAATTGAAACTTTGTATGAAGAGGTAGCTATACAGCAATTTTACATTCAAAATCCCAGTAATAATTATGATTATTACATACATTTAAATTATATTTGTAGCTTATTTTTTGAAGAAATTAAAGGCTCTTTATTTTAAAGCATTATTTAAAAGGTGTTTCTGTATTTAGATATCTTAGCCTTAAATTTTATTTGAGTATTCAACACTTGCTTTTTAATTAAAATTATTTCATGTGATCGAATCTGCTAAACAGTTATATTAATCACTGTTTTTTGCAGAAAATGGTCATTTTTAATACATTGTTTACTTAATAATATATCTATTTTAAGATGAATCAAAGGACTAAATCATAAATCTTTTTATTCAGGGAAGTAATTTTAAAGGTTTAAATAATTACCAATAACTTTTTTGTGTATATGTATGTGAGAGAAATTTTGTTATGTTTTCCAGCGTCATGAACAGGTAGAAGATGGTCAGGCAGACTCTGGTCCTCACCTAAAGTTCAATTATTATCATAAAGATATCTATAAAGATGCTGCCAATCTCACTATCCACCATGTCAAAAGACAAACAGGTAAATCTTGCTTTTTCTGAAATTCCTTTTGAGACAATGAGTAAAAATTAGTGGTCAATTGAGATCTGAAAATTCCATAAAATATAACAAATATACATGAATAGTTAAATGATTAAATAAAACTTGAGTTGTGAATCTATAGTGTTTTTCTTGGATTGTTCGGTTTATTTCGAAATTCTTGGATACAAATAACTAGTGGTGCAGAAAAAAATTTTATGTAATTATTGAAGTAATACTCGATTGAATATTACTAAAATAGCAAAAAAGAACATTAAGGTACTTAAATAAAAGAGTACAATTAATGTTAAGGTCTAGGATGTGTATAAGAAGTTGAATAATAAATAAACTATTGCTTTTTAGCAGTTTTATATAAAAAAATAAGTTCTAGTAGGTTTAGTACATATAAAATAAATTTTCATGATATTTTTACCAGTTTATATTTAGCAAAAAAGGCATTCCCTGTCCCTTATTATAATATTAAGTTTTCCCTATGTGATTTTTTTTCAATTTATTCAAGGTTTTCTATTAAAGATTTGTTCAGTTTTTTCAATGATTACTCAATAAATTACCGAGTGCTCACAAATAGGCATAGAAGTCATGACAGTTTGTGGTTTTTTAGGAATTCACAAGGAGGATAAAGAAAAGATCAAACATCTAATGAGGCAGTTCTTCCCTGACTTTTTTTGTGTCCCACGAGGAGATTTGTCAGACGATGAAATGGATAAAGATGATGGTGAGTAAACTGTAGTTAAAGGTTGTAGGTTCTTTTTTCCAAGTTAAGGCTTGTGATCTTAAATTCTTTTAGAATTTCCAAATTTAAGAATTGTTTTACATATATCTACTTAATTTTTTTCATTCTTTTATATATATATATATAAAATTTTTATAAATTTGTTGCACTTGAAATTTAAAAATGTCTTGTAAAGAGCTTAAAATTGTAATGGTATGTATTATTCAGGATGTATGATATAATTTTGATTTTCATGTATTTGTTGAAAGAAAAATGATAAAAATTACATTAAATCCTCATACATAGTTATAAGAATAGAGCTTAATTTAATTCTGAAGGTTGTCTTAATAACATTCAATTAAGATATTGGTTAACAAATACTGATTTAAATGTCTCTATCTTTATATATTTTATTTATAGATATGGAAACTGAAGATGGGAATGAAAGTCCCAAAACAAGTGTGTATAGAGATCTCATGACTCTGAATCTTGCTTGTGCTAACCACAATTACAAAAGAGACTCTTCCCACAGTGAACGGCTTCTTATGTTTCAGGATGACAAGATATATCCTCATGATGATGATGAAAATCCCATGAATGATCCCATATCTGTAAGGGTTTAATGTAATACATAAACTTTGAATTGTTTTAATGTAAAAAGTGTTAGCATGTGAAAATGACAAATTAAAATGAAAGAAAATAAGTTTAAAAAAAATACTTACCTTTATCATTTAAGACTGTCTTTGCATAAGAATAAGGTCTTAAATCAGAGCAACTTTCCTGGGGGGGGGGGCCACCCAAAAGAGCTTTAATATTCATTTAATAATTTGATTACGGTATCTCACACAAAGAGCTTTATGTGTTACACTGTATCACAATTTATCTATTTTTCAAGTATAAAATGTATTTCATATTTGTATCTATTGTAAAAATAAATAAAAGATTTCATTTGAGGTATTAAATACAGATGTATAATTTTACTATGTTGTGAACTTCCATGAAAATTAAGAAGTTGTTCTGTCTGGAAATATGTGCAGAGTTTAATTCTGACTTATTTACTTGTTGTGAAGGCAGCCTTAAATAAAAGTTATGTAAAATACACTAACTTTGACATCACAGTGGAACAACTTGTTGGAACCATCAACTGAGAGGCTGTTCTTACATTGGATATCATGTATGGAATGGAATAATTTTTTTTTTCAATGTAAATGAATGTAGGATAAAAATTGATTGATCAGATAATCATATTAAAAGACCATTTTAGGCATTCGAACTTTCTATTTAAAAATAAGAAAAAATAAAATTATTGTTTTGCTTTCAACAAGTTTGGTAGAATGTAGTCTGAACAAAATGAAATTGTCGGGTTATATTTTTGAAAGTGTTTGATAAACATTAACATTTATTTTTTCTTCCCTATAAACTGCTTTTTATTTCTAAGTTTAAAAAGTAGATGAGTTATATACTAAATCGAATTTAAATGCACTGTTTCAAAAGATTAAATTCTTTATGATGTGGTAAATATTGAAATAATAGATATATATGTGTTTTCCTTATTTTATCTTTTAAAATCTCTGTAATTAAATTTTAAATGTTTCAGACTGAGACTTATTCCATCATCTTTGTAAATAACCATTGGTACATATTTTTTCGACTTCATCAAATATTGTGTTTGCGCTTGTGGAAGCTGTATGACCGGGCTCGTATTCTCATCTCTGAAGAACTTAAAGATCAGGAGGAAAGAAAACAGTCCACTGCCCTTGCTTTAAGACTAAAGCCAAGAAGTAAGTTGATAACTAATGTAAGCTTTTCTTCTATGTAAGCTGCATTTTAAGGAGTTCAAAAAAAGAAACTGATATGGCTGGACTAATCTGCAGAGAATTAATAGTACTAACTATCTTTGAATTCTTTACATATGTTTAGACATTTTTTAAACTTTAAGAGGCCTCAAGGTAACCTAAAAATAGCAATAAATGTAAACTGTGACTATTAGACAATAAATATAATTAAATTAACAATCTTCTTTTGGAAAAGCTGTGCAGGTCCAAATTTATAAGTGATTCCAAATTTATAAGTGATTTTACAATTAATGTGGCTTTGTGTTCCAAGATTTATGTACGAATTGACAATGTCTGTTAAATATTGTATTTTAAGGTGGCACCTGTTTGCTTTGCTCTTGTGACATAAAACAAATGAAAATGGAAGATATGTAATTTTATTCTTTAATATTCCTTTCCAAAATTGGGATGTTTTCTCTGAAAAACTTTTGATATACAGTACTTTATTTTATTTTCTGTTTTTATTGAGAACTTAGAATGCTTCCTAAAAGAGATCTTCCTTTTCAGGCAATATTGATGTCGAACTCTACTACCAAGCTTTCTTAGACATGGTGAAAAATCTACTGGACGGCAACTTGGAGAGTAGTCAATATGAAGATAGCCTTCGTGAGATGTTTGGCATTCATGCTTATCTGGGTTTCACTTTGGATAAGGTCATTCAGAATATGGTCAGGCAGGTATGTTTCTTTTAATATATCTTAGATCTATTTTGAAGATGTTAGTGTTGATTGAAAGTTCAAGTAAAGACATACACATAAATTATTTGGATTTTTCTTGATGACTTGAAAAGAAATCCTCCTTGTTGGTGCTTTTTACCTCATATTTAAATTTTCCCGGTTCTTTAAAAGTACAACAATTTAATGGACAGAGGGAATGCAAGTGACAATTTTAACCAAGACTGCTGTCCCACATAATGTACTGTAAATGAAAAAAGATTGAAAGATAACTGGGTAACATATCTTTTTGATATTTAAGTTGACAGTAGTCGAGTGGTGAGGGTCACAAATACATGAAACTTGAATCCTGGTGCAACTGAAGACACACCATTTACAGGAACTGATGCATGTTAAATATATTATGATCAAATTCCTCATGGTGTTGGAAGTATGTCGACCACATCACTTGACCTAGGTTAAAAATTATGAGGTCCATCACCAATACCCTTTATGTTGCTTTAGAGTGTGAACATTAATAAATATCAAATTTAATATTTATAAGTCAACTGTGCGGTTCTATAATTTTGGTAGCAAGAAATTTCTAACAGCTTTTTATCTTCCTCTAAATGTTTTTAGCTGCAACACATGGTAGGAGATGAGTCCTGTTCCCAATTTATGACATTGTATTTGGATGAGTCCAAGAACAAAAGTACTGGGGGCTTGTGTGCATCACAGCATCTGCGCCAATCAGTGGAAAATGCCTATCAGAAGAAGGCAGAGCAAGTTTGTGATGAAAATCTATACAAAATAACAATGGTGAGTTATCCTATCTGCCTTTTTTTTTTTCATATAAGTTAAATTGGATTGTACTCTTAAGAAGCATAGTTAAATTGTTCAAGACTTTTGTTTAATTATTTTACTTGCTTCTCTTTTCTTACAAGTAGTATAAATGTAAAATTTTGAAAACGAGGAATAACGATTCATTAAGTGACTGAAATGGTATGAATAGTTTGTATTGCTTAATGTTTTGACACCATGATGTAAAAAAAGTCATAAAGATACAACTGTTTTAGTGTGCTTTCATAATGTCTAAAGTTCTTTGGAAACTTTGTTTATGGCTAATGAACCTAACTGTACAATATTTTAATGATTGAAAATCATCTTTAATGAAAATGAGTTTATTACAATAACAAGTCGATCAATGTGATGTGACAAAATAACTGTAGCTGGCGAGATGCGAGGGAAAAGGTGATACTCTGAACAAATTCTATCTGTTGCATAGATTTATTAATGTTGTATGTTTTAATTTATCCAAATAGTTAATATGCAATTTACATATATTTTCTGTAGTAAATACGTAGAAATTTTAGTGAAATTAGGTCAGCTTATTTGGCATTGTCTTGTCTTTTTAGTTTAAAGAGAGAGGAAGGATAACATTTGAGCTCCTGGACACAGATTCCGATAATTCAGAGGATCAGAGTTCTGGAAATAAATGGAATGCTTTTGTGAGGAAGTATACAGGTGAAGAATCTCTGGCCAATTTAGTCAAAGAGCAGCTCACCAAAAATCCAGTTTTCTTACCAAGGTAATGTCTCATTTCCTATCTGTAAAATTTTAACTATGATATGCATGGATCTACTTATCTTGAGTAAGAAAGTATGTGTTTGATGTTGTTCTTTGTTGATAATATTTCTAATTTTTCATTTACAGTTAATGTACACAGTGTGACAAAGAATTTTTAAGACTGATGCTAGATCTCAGCCTACAGTGCTCTTGCAATGGCATTGAATAATTCTTCAATATTATTCAATGCAAAGTTTTTTTCTGCTTGCACATTTTCTTCAATTTCTCTTTCTTCGTAAGTTCATTCCTCTGTGCTCATGAGAGGTTCATCATCAAGAAGCTTGGAGTCGATAACTCATCATGAGATACCTGTGTAATCGTACTTCTGTGATAAACTTTGACCATCTTCTGGTGCACTGTCAAAAATTCTGCACATATGTTAAACTTGAATATTATTACTGCTCATTTGAAAAGTAAAAAAATTGCATGTTGAATTGCATCAAAGAGCTGTAGTTAAATTTACCACAAAACTGATAAAGAGTGCTTTTGAAAAGAACGAGACAAGTATACAGTCAAATCTGGTTTTATATGGGAGATACATAAAAAAGTAAGATATTTCCTAATGTCAAATAATCACTTAAAAAACTGCATAAACAAAATGCATGAAAAAAAGACAGCATTAAAAAAGTTAGACTGTATAGGGATTCTTGTTTTAGATAGATCAAATGTTCTCCTGTGCACGAACATATTTTTGAATGGAGGAATTTGATAGAAGATGAACATACCACAGAAGATAAATGCATCTAGAAAGATGAAGCTGCTGAAAAAGTAATTTTATTACAAATGATTCGCTGTGCATTACTGAGAATCAACAAAAAACTGTTTGACCAATTCTGCATGAATATGTGTAGACAAATATCTGCTAAATTTTTTGTGTAATTTGCCGAGACTTCATTTAAGCCATCAAGAATGATTTAACTTCCTGAAATTGAGAGTTGCAGGTGAGGAAGTACAGTGTTTTTCATATGATCCTTAAAAAGAACGTGACACCAAGTTGGAACTGAAATAAAAAAAATTCACCTCAACCTTAAATCCTTAGAAATATTTGATTGCCATCCAGAATATTGTATTGCAACAAATTTGAACTGTTTTTATGAGAACAGTTGCAACTGATTTATTGTTAATAGATTTTTGTTTTAAAAAAAAGTATGTTGAATCATTCGAGCGCCACTTTTTTTTTTTTTTTTTTTTATTTAATGCCCTGTTTCTTGTTCTCAAAAAAGGAAGCACTTTGTTTCCAAAGTTAAAAGAATAGTATTATCTGCACTACATTTGTTCCACATAATTTTGCCTGTTTGTTGCTTGAGAATGCACCTATGTCAGCTGATTAGTTGATCAGTATATTTTTAGCTATGTCTGTATATTTTATGATTATATTTGCCTAATTTAACATCCTGCAACTTCTGAGACTCAATTAATTTAAGAGTGTTATTTTGGCAATATTCTGATTGCATTAACAACTTTGACACATGCTTTAGAGTCAGTTATGCAAAGTTTCAAATCATTTTGTATTGCTGTAACAAGTGTCAATGAAGCCGGAATGGAATATTGTGAGTTTTAAAAAATCATTGTTTATTTTCCCTAATATTTTGTACAGATCCAGTCTTGAAATTCTTTGTCACTTTTTGTATAATGAATTGTTTTGATTATTTGCAAAGCTGGTTTGAAGTATTCAATGAATCGCAATTTATTATGAGTTTTAAAAAAAACTTTTAAAAGTATACTCTCTCTTCTGACATGTTGTATATTTTAAAATAATTTTTCTGTTTCCAAAGAACTTGCTGTTATTTATTTTGATTGTATTAATTGCAAGAATTCTGAATTTGATATTTTAGACAAATCCACAATTGGTGGTCACATGCCAAAAGCCAAAGTGAGGAATCCTCTGATGTACGTGAGGAGCTTGATGAGTCGCAGATTGATCTTTCACGCCTAGAAGATGGTGGTGCTGGAGAGGCTGTTCGGGGCCTTGTGGGTCTTAATGCCAAGTACAGGATGAGTAAAATGGCTGAAAATCAAGGAAGTGTTTGTCGTTTCAATGTAAATTCCTATAAAATGATGTGGATAATGGATAGTGAAAATTGTTTGTACAAGAAAAAGTGTCTCACCAAGGCACAACAGGTATGGTACCAAAAGCCTTATTCTTACCATTATATTTAACAAGAGTTGGAAGCATTATTTTTTAATAGATTGCACAAATCTTTCCAGAGATAATTAAATATACTATCAATTAATGCACTTGGTAAAATTCTTATGATTTATTAATTATTCATTATTATTATTTATGTGAATTTTATACTTTGTTACTACAAATAAACCATAATGCCCTTTGTTTTAAATTGTTTATTATTATTGGTTTGTATTGGAACCACTGTATAATCTATATCATAAAGCCTATGTATATATTACTACTTAGAATTATGTTAAAATATCATTTCTCAAATGTCTATTGTATTATGTTAAAAAGGTTTGCTCTTTTTTTTTAGGTTTTGAATTAATGCTTTTCGCATGTATTTATTTCTAGATAAAGTATGTGTAAAAAAAATGGTGATATGCACTGTTATTTTATAGGCATTCGTAACATATTTTGCAGCATTATGAAACAGGTATTTTTATCCATGGAGAATCGTATGCTTATGTATTGATTTCTTGATATTTCTTTTGCAGTCCCACAAGAATGTCACTCAGAAGTTGAACAAGCGTTTCCACAACTGGCACAAACGTTGGCTGAAGACCAATGTCGATGATGCCCAGGAAAAGCATTGCCAGAATTGGCTGATGGGTCAGTGTGAGGACAGTATACCCACGAATTGTATACGCATAGACAATCCCCTAAAATCTCCATACAGGGTGTACAATCGATATAAAGCACAAGTGGGCGACAAAACTTGAAATTTTTTGTAACACTGTTCATCTCTCTCCATTGACTGCCAATATCAGACTCATCGTTTTATTTAACAGCGAAAATGGCCATTTTCTCTTCCATATCATTTTGTCTCGTTTCTTCATTGTACATGGCATATGTGCAGAACATGAATGTGTTTTCTCAGAAACTGTTTTTCATAAACAAATCCGCTGCAGGAGCACAAGTAATCTTCAGTGGACCAGACATGGGGGAAAACGAGCCGCGGCTTTTTAATTTTAATAATATACGGCTGCCAAAACACAGTGCCGGATTTTTTATAGGAAACAGATTTTATTTTTTATTCAAAAACATTTAGTCTACACAGTGTGCTGATGTCATTTGTGGCACCACACACCTGTAAAATGTTGTAAATTATTTCATCATAGATTTTTTTTAGAAGATGCATCTTCACAACAAACTGTGTAAAATTTGTTCCATTGTACAAAACACTGGCTGTGGAAAAAGTTGTGAAATATTTTGCATTATGTGGTATTTTTGTACCTTGACATCCTAAAGGTAAGGAAAAACATTTATTGATAGTGATGAACTCTTAATCTCCCGGCTGTGAAATTTTTTTAAATTTCCCCCTCCTGTCTTGTATATTTATCATTTTCTTAGAAAATCATGAATCTGTGTCTTATTTGTATGTTTTGCAATACTGTTGAAATAAAATCTGATATTATAAATTGAGCAGGTTACCCATGAGTATGTTTTTAGAAGATTTTGATATTCACATTCGCACATATTTTATAATTGTACTGTGACTGTTTTAAATTTCAAAATGTTTGAGGAGAAAATCTTCAGTTTATGCAGTTTTGCCTTATTGCTTAACTTTCTTCATAATATAGCACATTTCTACATTGTTATGATTAAACTAAAATTAATTTTGACAAAACACTCATTTTTTTAAAAAAATTGTTCAGACTTTTTATTGATTTTACTAAAATTGATTGTTCTTTTCAGGACTAAAGGTCGTTTTATATTTCATTCGTTGATTAAACTAATGAGTATGGGTTGTGTTTTTTTTTATAACAGCCAGTTATAGCAAAATTAAAGGTAGTCAATAAAAGAAGAAAGATGTTGTCTGAAAGTAGTAAGAAGCGATGTCAGCAATAATCTTACACTTTACCAACTTTTGATGAGAAAAACACTGCAAATCCTACAGCAAGGTCAATCATCTGATACTTGGTTGACAATTTGCCATCTCAAAACTGATTGCATTTTAACACACCTGCTACGTTTTCTCAACTATTGTAGAAACTTCCCTGTAAAAGCTGCTTGCACTTTTACTGTCAAACACCACCATTCCATGTAGGGTACATTGTAAAAATGGAATTTTTATGCATCTTATAATGATTCAAGAAGGAAAGAGCTTGCATGATGTATATAGCAAGCTGGTTGGTGCCTTATTTACCATCAGCAGAAGCCACGATGCTTTGGAAACTTTTTCTTTTTCTTGCTAAGCGTACTAAAAAATAATTGCCTTGTGCATGCATAATTTATTGATAAACAAAGTAAAGACAATGCCATACCGCAAGAAAAGCTCATATAAATTTAGGGCCGTTTTTAACCTCCCTGGTGCATTAGGCACTTAAGGTTGTTATGACCCCCTCCTCCTATCTTGCCAGTTTTGGTTCTGGACAGATTTTCCTTTAACTTTGTTTTGCTCTTTCCATTATTCACCACCTATTGACCCGCCATATCCTGGACTGGCAGCCGTAAGAAAAGGTTTGGCCCCTGCATAAATTTCAAATCTTGTGTCTCGTACGTTGGCACTTTTGCATGTATCGTAGGTTATGATATAATTATTGATATCCTTGTAAACCAGTGATTCCCAAAGTGGTCTATATAGACCCCCAGGGGTGTACATCAGCTAAAAAATAATTTGGGGGTCCATGATAATGACTCATTAAACCAGATCGGGACTTAAATTTTAAAAGGAAATTTAATCAAGTGGAAACCAGACTTACCTATTTAACAGATTTTTACTAAATTTCGTGAGGTTAATTTGCAGTTACAAGGTGACAGCATAAATTTCATTAAAATAAGGACCTCATTTTAGCCTTTCTTGTGTGTGTCAGAATTAAGTAAAAGGAGTATAATTTTGGACGTCTCAAATTTTCGCAATTGTCACAGACAATCTGCCAGGAAAAAAGCGTCTTTACTTACATTCAACATTTAAATGCCCTTTTTAGATTTTGAAAAAAGGTTTGAGAATGTTTTGACTATATCATAATACCACAGTAGGCAATGAATTCATATGGTCCCTTTGAAAAAAAATGTCAGATTGCAAGAACTAGGCATTAACAAAGATCTTAAAGCAAAGTTTAGAAAAGTCAACAATTGTGGCTTTAAAAAGTTATGCCTGTTTTTTATTCCATATTATAGATTATCTTGAGAAAGTTTTTGATTGTTTTTCTAATTGAGAAGGAGTTTAGGTGCACTTGCCAATCTCCAAAAGAAAGAAAAAAAGACTGGGCACTATCAATTGAGGAGATATTTAGGGTTAAACCTGACAACATTAATACTAAAAGTTGAAAATTTGTTACTGCATCCCCAGATTCATCTCTCCTACTAAAAGCATTTGTTTGTTGCTCAGTTATTGTATGCATTAATTAAATTTTAAATGTAATTAATTAAAATGCGTTTTCTTAAGTTTTAAACACTGTACTTCACTAGAGTTAGAAATTTAAATCTTTAAAAGTAAGTAGCTCTATACACATACAAATGCTGTCAAAAACGCATTGAAGGTGAATTTGCAAAAATTTAATATAAGATAAGTAGGGGGGTCTACCCCAAACCTAAAAACCTGTCAAGGGATCTTTGGGGCAAAAAAGTTTGGGAACCTCTGTTGTAAACTTTGAAAAAGTATAATGTTAAAAAAAATTTTAGAATTGCATTATAAAAGTCAACAGGAATGGAGTAGTATCACATACGCAAAAAGGACATGCTACAAGAATTTTGATGGAACATTTGTGTAGCCATGGGGATGCATGCAGCCCTGATGATCTGTAGACAATCAATTAGGGAGTTTCAAATATATAATATTTATATTTCCTTACCGATTGATGGCTACAGAAAATTCCTTCAATCTTTAGCAAAAAATAACAATGATCTGGTGTCAAAATTAAAAAGGAGTTATTTAACCATATTAGAATGAGGCTGGACACATCTTTATTCAAGGAAAATTTTAAAAAATGGGAAACAAAAAAAAGATGACTTGGTAAACATAAGAATAGGAAATGCATCTTTACATTGTTCTTCAAATATTGAATTTTTTAGTGCAATGGGCTACTCATAAAAGCCCCTTGGGCCGCAGATTGAATATCGCTGCTCTAGTGTGAAAATTTTTTGATTTTCTCAAGGAGAATTTGTTAGTGTTGCTGCACGAAGTATGAAATGTAACTATCTCCTTATAAAAAATTTCGATGATCGAATTCACCGATTTTTACGAAAAGCGAACTGATTTACAGCCACAATCACATTTACCTGATATACAGGGTGTTCTGAAACTCAACTTTAAGTAGGCACGAGGTAAAATGTGGGGTCATATCTGTTATTGGAAAAATAAAAATTCTGTATCATTTGATTAGTGAGGACGAGCATATTTTTGAAATTGTGGAAAATTGACTCCCCTTATCACATAAGTTACTGCAATCACAACTTTACGATGATTTTTTCCATTGTGTCATCTTATAGCTGTGCTGTTAATCGCAGACTAAAGTCGAAATAACCTATTTGCTAGTTTAATTAAAATTTATGTAGTTTGTGTGTGAGTCATGGTTTTTTAAAAAATGGATGTCCTTTGTTTCTCCATTGTAACGACTTCACTTGGTATGTACCCCACCCTTCTATTCAATCCAAGTTTTATGACTCAGAGCAGATGGCTAAGAGACTGTCTGACCACAGTCTGACCAAGGATAATGAGAGAATGCTCCTAATGAACAAGGTGGGATAGGAAAAGGTCAGATGCGTCGAATATGGGTCATTAGATTCCAAGCGGCCGAGTGTATTTGTGTGCTGCGAGGACTGAAGGCAAGCGACTTTTGTGGACTCAAGGGAAATATTGTGGACCACGCCCTGGTGCAAAATGGTTTTCCTTAGACGAGGGAAGCCTGAAGAGACTGGGCGAATGAGATTTCTCTGGCGAAGAGGGGCTCGGTGCCAGTTGGTTAGGTATCGGACCATGGCAGGCATGTCAGTTGACCCAATACCACTGAAGCCGCCGTGTGGGGGCGATGGCGTTAAATGAAAGAGCTGGAGCGTCCTCCGTTGGTGTGGTGTGGTAGTTAGGAGAGGGGGTGCCAGCTCGGTGTAGATCCGACGACCATGGTTCAAGATGCGTGGTCCTCGCCAAAAGCCCATGACTGGAGCTGAAAGTCGGCGTTAATATTCACTCACTCACTTACTGGAAAGGAGAGGCCGTGGCGTTGGAGAACTGGAAACAACGCTTGGCCGGGATGATTTTGAATGAGGTACCTGACTGCGCCAGCGTCTTCAACCCTCTATCTGGATATTCGATGTTCATGGTGTTGCAGCTTGGTTGGGAGTGGAGGGCATGACTTCAGGAGTATGAGAGATGAGCAAGTGACCTTCGGACAAAGGATAGAAGTGATTGATCTCCCGTGATATAGACTGAATGTACCGGCTTGGCGTAGATTGCACTTTATTGCTTCAATTATAGTAATATGTTGAGCCAATAAATAATTCTTTTACTTCTCAAAATCAGGTTGTGATAAATTTTCGCACTTTATCTACTCAGGACATCACACCAGTAGCGCGCACAGGAATTTTTCAGGGGAGTTCACCATTCTTGTATTGGGCTCCTTTTGATTTTGTCGATTTTCGGGAACAAAACACAATAAAAACTAATTATTGAATAGATAATTAGCATTAATTAATAAAATTAATCATTAATAACAAATATTTAATTAAATTTTATGTTCTATATACTTAGAATTATAGTCAATCGGGAAAAAAATCAAGGGTTTTGGGGGAGTCCGGACCCCTCCCTTGTGTGCGCCCCTGCATCACACCATAAAAAGAAAAAGATTACATACCCAAGCGAGTTCCTCAAAGGATGGCTCATTTAGTTAAGATTCCCAAATGGTATTATGTTTATTCTTTTCTATCCTTAGTAATCACAGATAACTTTTATTCCAGAACATCATTTTAAAAACTGTTGATGCCCTCCTTCACATAATTAGTTACTGTGACCACACAAATTTCTCAATTTTACGATGATTTTTTCCACTTATGTCATGTTAATCACAGTCACAAATCAAACAAAAAATTTACTGGTTTAGTTAAAATTAATGTTAGTCGGTTTGAGAAACACTTGGTCTTGGACTTTTTACGAACTGCTGTGACAAGAGTTTCATGAATTGTATCCTTATGGCTTAAATTTCATGGTGTGGGCAGGCATGCAATAAGATAAAGCACAGGTAAACATCGTTACATCACGGCGGTACTGCACCTAGATGGGTCGATTTTATAAAAGTTCTTTGATTTTAAAGTTACTGAAATTTCACGGAAACCAGATGAACCCTCTCGCTGCGTAGTTATTTCAAATCTACATTTTAGAGTTAAAAAATTGTTAAAGAGTTTTTATTTTAAAATATAGACCTAGATCATAAATAGGGACTGTGTGTGTGCACTGGGTTCACAACTAAATAGTCGGAAGAAATGCGTACCCGAGGATACGCACTAAAATATTTAATTCGACTAATTCCTTATTACTTGTATATTCTTAAGAATGTTGAACTTAGTCAGACACGCTTAACAGTAAACATAATTATTAATATAGTTTACACATAAATTATAACCTCAGATTTCTTACACAACGAGTCCTGAGACTTTATCGTAAGTTTATCCTGAATAAGAATTCGAATCTTTTGAATTACTAACTTTAACAATATAAAAAAACCCGATGCGAGGGTAGCGACCACGCGCTCTCATTGGTCATATCAAATAGCGCTCTCTTACGTCACTTCCTGTTACAAACATCCGTCCCTTTTGACGAAATCACTCCGACAAAATTCAGCAATCAAGAGGAAAGATGTTACACATCAAAAATAAACATCAAATCATAAAATAAGAAATTAAATGCAAATTTTTTCCGAATTTCGGATATCCATACCGATTCTATCAATCCTTCATTCATACAAAAAGCAATCATTACTTTCTTACCTTTTAATCAGAAGAAAATCCATTCGTCATGTTTTTACGAAGAAAATGCGATTTCTAAAACTGCTTCTACAAGAAACTGAAAAAAATCGTCGCTTCTAAAACGCAACAGTGGGAAATCCGATATGAATGCTTTAGACCAGTGATTGCCAAAGTAGTATATATAGAGCCCCAGGGGTCCACGTCAGCAAACAAATAATTTGGAGGGTCATTGAGGTGAAGTGGGGTCTATGATAGTGGTTCTCATTAAACTAGATCGTGACTAATTTTAAAAGAAAATTTATAATCAAGTGAGAGAAAACCAAATTTTTTACTTATTTAATAGATTTATTTGCTAAATTTAATGAGGTTAAATTTGCTCTTAGCAGAGCCAGCTTAGTAGTTTTGCCGCCCCTCCCTCAAAAGCAAAAAATTATAATTAAAAAAAAATTGTTTACTTAGATACACACATTTAAAACGAATCATTCTTGCGAACAAAAAGGCAGCATTACAATATTATATATAATTATACAGTCGGACCTCTATATAACGAAGTCGCTAAATCTCGAAAAAGTTCGTTATATAGAGGTTCACCTTGTAATATACTTTATAAACCACATAAAACAAATTTTAAATTCATACATATTGCAAAATAAAGTAATTATTCACACCTTTTGGTAAATTAAAATTTATTTTTTTATATATATCTTACTCATCAAAAAAGAAAAACTGCAAGAAAAAAGAATATCAAGGAACACACTGTATTTTCAACATTTAGAAGGAAAAAATGCATTAAAATTAATGAATTTTAAGGACATTTTCTAATTTAAAGCATACAAGTAATTTTAAACATACGTTATTTTCTAAATAGAAATTGATGTTTGTGACATTTCGAGGACTAGTTCAAGGACACGAGACAACTCCACTGAGGAAGGAAGGAGAATTAGATGTTTCTAGTGAAATGGATAATGGTGTTAAGGGTTGCACTGATGAAACTACCAGAATTCTATAGCTCTCAGCTATTTAGGCATCAAAGTGCAAGATTTATGACCACCATAAAATGTGTTAAAAAAGAAAATTTGAAAAGTCCAGAAATATTTTAAAAATAGGGAGAAAAAAATTGAATCACAAAAGAAAAAGTTCGTGATATAGAAAATGAATTTCGGTATTGAGAGGAGATTTTACGAAGAAAATCGTGAAATGTTCTTGGTTCCAAGAAAAAGTTCCTATGTAGTGGTTCGTAATATGGAGGTTCGACTGTATATATATACACACAGTGCGGCAAATAAGTTTTAAGACTCGTCCCAGAGCGCAGGCTGTAATGGTGCCATGATTAAGTAGCTGAGAGATGACAAGCGTGTTTTGCAGAAGTGAATTTTTTTCGTGTTGATTTTTTAAGATGGATAAAAGAGCTGTAATCAAAATTTACGCAAAACTTGGTAAAAATGTTTCAGAAGCATACCAATTCACATGAAACAAGTTTACGGTAACTGTTGTTTATGATCACAAAAACCCGTTTCTGTGTGCACAACGTTTTGAGGGAAGCGATGCGGTGAAAGGGCCAGCGTAGGGGAAATCAATTTCATCTAGAATACCTGAAATTATTGAGAAAGTACAAAATTTGTAGCAAACGATCGCTGTGCGTCATTAAGAATGATGGTAGACTCTTTAAACATTAACAAAGAAATAATTCGAACCATCCTGCATGAAAATTTGATCAAATCAAAAGTGTGTGCTAAATTTGTTCCACACACTTTTCCTGAACAAAAAGCAATGAGAAATGCACATGCAAAAACATCATTTCAGCCACGGAAAACGATCCAAACTTCTTGAAGTCCATTGTTACAGGTGTTGAAACCTGGTGTTTTCAATATGACCCTGGGAAAAAAAGCGAAAGGGGGCGGAATGGGAAGTCAGAAAATTTACTGTCAGCCAAAAACGGAAAATTCCACCAAAAACCAAAACAATGCTTATTACATTCTTTAATGCTAGAGGTATTATCCACAAAGAATTTGTTCCAACTGGATAAGTAATTACAGGTCAGTACTATATAGCTGTTTTAAAGTGTTTGATGGCCAGAATTCATCGCATTCGTCCAGAATATCGGACTGAAAATAGTTGGTGTTTGTTTCACGACAATGCACCCAGTCACACCTCCCTTGTTGTCCGTCGATTTTTGGCAAAAAATAATGTCTGTGTATTGAACCATCCACCGTATTCACCTAATTTAGCACCCAGTAACTCTACTGCTTGTTTTCAAAACTTAAAAAGGTGTTATTTTGAGGATATTTCGACCTTACAAGTAGCTTCGATGCATGCTTTGCAGGCCATTCCACAAAGTGATTTACAACAGGCGTTCGATTCCTTAATAAATCTCCATAACAAGTGCATTGTAGCCGGAGGGTCATATTTCGAATAAAAAACCAAAACAGGAATTAATTTCTTGTTTATATATCTTTTTGTGGACACAGTCTTAAAACTTATTTGCCGCACTGTGTGTATATATATACACAAAATAATGAAAACTAATTCGAAATTAAGGACATAATTACCTATATATTAATAATTCAAACGAGTAAATTTAAAAGAAGGAATCGCGCGCCCATTTCAGCATGCCAGTTTTTTTTCTAAAACGAGTCTACTGATGGTGGGGATGGTGAAAAATTTATTTTACCTTATAGTAACTACACTTAAGACTAAAATAAAGCACTTCCTGTAACTCTCTATCTACAAAAAACTCTTATGGCCCCTGTCCCCTTTTGGATAGTTGACACCGGACGTAGTATGGATGAGAGGAATGTCCATGCTGACCGTACTCCGGAATGGAGGAAAGTTACTAGAGAAAGATGTGTTAACTTATAAAATTGTGCACGATTGAACATATACTCACGCCTCTAACTCTAAAGTTTCAACTTAAAGGAAAACTGACATTAAACATACAGAGTACAAAATAAGGAAGTAAGATACAATAAATGAAATATACCAAATTCACACCCAATAGTATTTCAGAAAAAATATCAAATTTTTTGCAACAAAAAAAAATATTTTTAAATTCAATCCATATGCCGCCCCGGACAATTGTCCGGCCCTAAAGCCGCCCCTGCTCTTAGGTGACAGCATAATTTTTTTAAAAACAAGAACCATTTCAGTGTTTTCTTCCAGTGTTAAGCTAAAGAAGTATAATACTGGAGGTCCCGATTTTTCTCAATTTATCACAGACAATCTGTCCCGATGTTGTATCCTACATTCAACAATTAGCTGCCTTTTATTCAGGTTTGAGAATGTTTTGACTATGGTAATACCGTAGTAGGCAGTGAATTTATACGTTCACATTGAAAAAAAAATGTCGCATGAGAATAGGAACTGATCGTAATATGCACTAATGAAAACGGATGTCAGCAATTTTGGCCTGTTATTTGTCTGAATTATGGAATATCACGAGGATGTTTTTAATTGCTTTTCCTTGTGAGAAGGGGTTGCCAACACTGGCATAGCTAGTTCTGAGTGGGCCCTTTTTTAGATATGAGAACCCTGTTAGTGGGACTGTAGTTACATATATTGGGGCCCCGTATCATTGATACGGTGGTAGCTGCCAAAACAAAAACAAGTCAATTCCTACTTTGTTAGAAAAACGTACTGGCGCCATCTGTTGCAGCGAATTGTAACTACAAGCGAAATAATGCAGAATAAATTTAAAATTAAAATGTGAAATTGAATTAATATTTGAAAAAACTGTATTAACATCATCTAGTGTCATCCACTACAAGTTTTTAAAAATGTGTGTGCTTATGACCACACGATAGAAATGATAACTTCAAATTTTGTAATGTTATTTCAGGGATTAGTTAGGTGAATAATAAACAAGAGGATATTAGTATTGTCCTATAAAAATATTTTTTCATA
>BMAV01026938.1:0-26363 GCA_019973955.1 Trichonephila inaurata madagascariensis
TGTCTCTTTAAAAAGACATATCGCTTATACAAGGGGTATATTTATTACTCTAGGGAATTTTTTTCTTTTGGAAGCATTCTAAACTTCAGAAATTTTTTATAAATCCATGTATGAAAAAGAAATAATGTGTTATTTTAAGTGAGAATTACTATAAAAGACATATTTGATCAGAAGCGTTTTATTTTTGAAATAAAATATGTTGTGGGGGGGGATTCAATTTTTTTTTATATTTACAATATAGCCTTCATTCGACCGTTTCAATGAATATGCTTAGTTTATTAGGTACATAAATTCTAGTAATAAAACATATAGTTAAATGAAAAGTTTCGAAGCCTATATTCATTCGTATTGCGCTTAAGGTATCCGACTACGTTCAGAACCGTGATTTTGCAAAAGCGTTCAAATGGATAATATTTATATTTAGCGTCACTTAAGTTAGAAAATGTATATAAAATTGTTTTAAGAATAGTATTACAATAAAAAATTGTAAAATGAGTTCAAAATGAGTTTTTTATTACACTCCTGAAACTTTGCTTCAGGCCAATACCTTCACATTTGACAGCATGATGCAAGAATATAGACTTAGTATCACACTTTATGTCTAAAAGATCTCGTTGTTTTGCAAAGTGTTCTTTTATGGGTTTTACAACGCATCCGTCACATGTGGTTAGTTTTTAAATGGAAACTTAGAATATTTTTCTTTAAAGATAGTATTTTACTTTAGTCATAGTTTCATAACAGTAACAGTTTAATAACAAAAACTCCGTTATAAATTTTTTATTGTGTTCACTAATAAAATAAATTTATTCATTGATTTACATCATGATGTATTGTAAATTAAACGATGTATATAATACTACGATCTATAAATGGAAGCATTAGTTATTATGCTGTAGCATTTGAATTCTTAAAGAGATATATATCGATGAATAGTATGTTTTTCAATACAGATGTTACTTTGTAGTATAAGGCTTCACATCATGTAGCTCAAAACAAAAAGTTCCAAACTAACAAATTTTGCTGAAATTGGATTTCAAAAAACAGTTAATAATATTAAAAATGCAGTTTTAACACATTATTTACAAGAGATTGATTTTTAAATTTGTTCTGATATCCTTTGCAATGAGAGGTGCATAAAACCATTTTCAAGTACAGTAAAACTTGCGCACAACGCGCACTTTTAACACAAAAAAATAATATCCAAATTAACGAGGGGGTGTTATAAACCGGGTATAAAAATGAAAGCTTGAAAAAAAAGTTGAGCATAAAAGAGAAATATATATTATTCTACATGTATCGAAATACTTTCATTTAAAATAAATTGCATTCCTTATGAATTTAAAAGGAATGACTTCTAAACGTTAGAGCAGCGATACTCATCCTGCGGGCCATTGAACATTTCTAAGTGGCCCTGTAGTGTCCATTTCTCTGTGAAATTCATTTGTTTAAGAACAAAGTATTAAAAATTTGGCGAGAAATTCTTGACTGAAAGAAATTTTAATACTTTGTTCTTAAATCAGTCAAGAAGTAAAATATATCAATTTTGTGAATTGATACTTTTTTCTGCTCGTAATTGTAATGGTCAGTGATAATAGACAACAGAGAAGTAGCGACCATTTTATGAGTGGAACTAATTTTTAACTATCCCTCATGTCTATCGAACGAAAAATAATTCGAAAAAAAAATAGGTTGTTTCAAGACGATTGAGAAGTTGACTATTTTGTAGTGAAAAACAAACATGGATCCGTAATAGTTTGATTTGTTGTGAAAGTGTTGTAAGGTCTCTTTCAAGAAGAGAGAAAAAATAATAATCTTGCAACAGCAACAAAGTGTTTTGCTAGCGGCAATGTCACAGCGGTAACAAATGCATCCTATGAAATTTGTTACATTATTGGCAATCATATGAAACCATTTACTGATTCAGAAATTGTGAAGGAGTGTTTCGTATATATGTGTGTGCTTCCCCATTTTAGTGTTTGATAAATTCAGTGACAAAAATAAAAAAATTTAAAAATAGCAGTTAAAAAAATCAAACAGGAGTTTTAATATTTTGATCGTTCTCTATATTTTACGTTTCCTATGTTATCTTGGTCTTAAAGCAGCGTTTCTCAAACTGTGGAGCGTGCCCCTTGGGAGTCCGTGATAACTCTACGAGGGGGAGCATATTCAAAATTCAAAAACAAAAGATTATTTAAAAAGTTAATTTACTGAAAGTAAAAAAAACAAAATACTTTCTGATATAATAAAATATAAAATGTACAATTACACTGATATAATACACTTATAAATGTATCAGTACTGTAAAAATGCATTTTATTATTAATTTAACAGTACTAAGTTAAGAACAATTTGGATAATTATTAGTGACCCCATGGGTTTGTGTGTATTATAACTTATCTTGATAATTCATACGGTTTATAATTAATTTCTTAACTGCCGGTTTAAAGTTACGCGATTCGCTCCCAAATGCCACCGTTTTCCCTGTAGACGAGCAAATTTTGATGTTTTTTTAGGGGTAGGGAAAGGAGAAAGGGAATAAGTAAGCAAATCCTCTGAAATAAGTAAATCCTTCGCAAACACTGTCAAGGTCCTTTTATTGCATTCCATAGCCTTCGGAATAATTTTATGGATAGCAATGCACAGAGAAAGTCGTACTTCGGAAAGACGTATATATACGTCCAGAAAATTAATACTTTGACTGAGCGAGACGTTTATATACGTCGGTGGCACATAAGAGGTTAAGGTCGTATTGGAGCTTTAGTGTCAAAGTATAGTATTATTGAATTCAGTACATTGTTATTGTATGGAGGGGGGCGCACTGAAAATGATGATTGAATAGTGGGTCACGTATATTGAAAGTTTGAGAAGCACTGTCTTAAAGCGTTTCTTACCCCCCTCCTCCCCCAATTATTTCTCATGTTGTGGCTTGCGTGAAATAGCTATGTCATGTATGTGGCCAGGCAGCAAAATAAGTTGAGTAACCCTGCGTTAGAGTATTTCATACGCATATTTGTGGTTTCTTCATAAAAAAAATGGATGCGTGTTCTACCTTAAATATAAATAAAAATTAAAAAAATACACCTTGAAAGTTTAAATCCTTTTTGTACGTCGTATTTTACGGTAATTGTATTTATCTATCTCTAAATGTCCGTAATGCTTCCGATGATAAACATTTATTGGTAAATACTGCTTATGCTTTCACAACTAATTACTTTTTGACACATAATAAATGGTACAGTGAAGCTCTTGATAACTAATTATATCGAGTAATATATATTTATTATATAAATGACAAATGCATATAACTTTCAATGGTAATTTTAATCATACAGAGGTGTCAACAGAAGAAAGGTGCTGGCACTATTTGAGTATCTCTATAGTCCAGTGCTTCTCAAACTTCGCAAACTCAATATTCGCAACCCAGTATTCAATCATATTTTTCATCGCACCCCCTCCATACAATGACAATGTATTGAATTCTTTAATACTACTCTTTGAGCATATAAACGTCTCGTACAGCCAAAGCATTAATTTTCTGGACGTATATATACGTCCTTCCAAAGTATGTACTTTTCTGTACAATGCTATCCATAAAATTATTCAGAAAGCTTGTGAATGCAATTAAAGTATTTTGATAGTGTTTACGAAGGATTTACTTATTTCAGAGAGGATTTGCTTCCTCGCCCCGGGATGAAAAAAAATAAGATCACATTCGCGCGTCTACGTGAAAAATGATGGCATTGGGGAGCGAAAATAACGTAACTTTTATTCGGCAGTTAAGAGATTATTTGTAAACCGTACAATGGTATGGGGCCAATGGTAATTATAAAACTTGTTCTTAATTTAGTATCTTTAAACTAATTACAAAATACATTGTACAATATATTTATAAGTGTATTATATGTAAATGTGTATTTCATTTTTTATTACGTCATAATGTATTTTGTTTGTTTACTTTCAGTAAATTTGTAATTTTTTAAAATAATCTTTTGAAATCGACTTTTCAATATGCTTCCCCCTACAGTTTGAGAAACGCTGCTCTTGTCTATAATAAAATAAATTACATAAAGAAAAATTATCGTGAAAAATTTTGAGATAACGTTTACTAATTAAAAGCTGTTACGCTGGAGCGGTAGATGAAAATACGGAGAGACTACTACTGTAGCTGAATTAGGATTTTTTTGTTAAATGCATTGATGGCTGATGCAAAATCTCTGAAGAAATGGTACCAGTAAGATATATAATTAAGTTCAACTGATTTATACGAAGCTGTGAAAAAAAATTGTCGAAAAAAAGAACAATTTTAGAATTAATTCCGCAATTTTTATCGCAGTTAGATAAAGTTGGTGTCAATATCAATAGCTCAAAATTGAATTAAATTGCAATTCTAAAGGACTAATTCATTAACCTTATCAACATAGTATATAATCTTTTAAAATGATTTTTTTTGTTAAAGGACCGCTTCTTTTTCCAAGTGATTCTGGTATTAGTTTAAAAATATAGCCAAAGTTTAATAGCTAGTTTCATAAATTAAAAGTAATGCCTTATTACACCAGTTATCCAAAAATTTGACGGATACATATTAAAATGTATTATAATTTTCGAAATTTATTTCAATTTTTCAAAGAAAGCTAATTAAATCTACACCAGAAAATCTTTGTTTTAAATACGAGGAATGTCGGGAAACTAAGTAACGTTTCGTTCTACCGAAACCACAGTGGTAGTTTTGAGTTTAACATTTGCACGCACGTGACTGTGATTGATTGTCAGTCCAGTGACGTTATTGCAGTCAGATTGTAATGTTTTACACGTGTTATTGAGCGTTCAAAATTTTAAAGACGATTGCCGATCCCACCAACAATGAAGTGCCTTCTGAAATTGGTTTTTTTTCACGCAAGGAATGTTAAGCCAGTTGGAAACCATCGTTAACTTGTAGATATTTATGGTTTAG
Organism: Trichonephila inaurata madagascariensis; assembly: GCA_019973955.1. Lineage (NCBI taxonomy): Eukaryota > Metazoa > Arthropoda > Arachnida > Araneae > Nephilidae > Trichonephila > Trichonephila inaurata. The sequence goes on from BMAV01026938.1 coordinate 4,952, forward strand.
AATGTAATGTGTGATAAAATGGTGAGAAATGAGTTCGACAATTCAATGATAGGCGAACCAATTTTCATGTCGAAGTACGGAATTGGCAGTTTTCTGTTGTCAATGATGATTTAGCTTAAAGAGGAAATACATAAACTCGCCAAAAGAGACGGTTGATAATAAGAGTTTTTTTTTAAAATTCCACAAATTCCAAAAATAATTCATTGGTGGCATCTTTCTTGAAAGAGGGTATATATGTCGTAGGAAAATAATGAAATTAGGGATTTCATCAAATCCTTGAGGGAGATGATCAATTCACTTAAGATATTAAAATAAAGACTCCGTAAGGTGATTTCCCTAAGGAAAGTAAGTGATTTGATCAAATCCCTAACCTGTTTCAGTGAAATGATGAAATAATATTGTCAAGAGTTTAAAAGTGTTTATTTAGTCAATATGGTGCATTATTAAAAGTAGTAATTAATACAACAATAATTATTGATTTACAAACTATTTATTCGAAATTAATTAACAGAATAATTAGACTGGAATGTTTTGCTGCACATAATATTGAAATATTATATTTTTATGGAAAACATATGATTAATAAGAACTGAAATTATAGAATTATATATACAAAATGCCTTATTTAAAATAAAATTTAAAAAATCCCACATTTCAAAAGAAATAAAAATTACATTAATGTAATACTTCAGAAATATATCCTGCTTTATTTGTCGCACCTTCTTTATTTCATTATTATTTCATATTTTTTTAATCAGAAGACTTTGTTTAGCTTTTTTTTTATTTTAAAAAGGGGCGTGGATTAATTCCTTAATTTGTTTGCTTACATATTTTCAATTGAAGTTCTTTCCAATTTTAAATTTTCAGGCATACATAATTGATATATCAATCGAAAGATAATAATGAAAAGAATGTAACGAAATAATAATAAAAAGTGATATTTAGATCCTTTTGTTTTGTGTGCATTACGTCAATAGACAGCGCTGCCTGGCACGAATGAGGAGAGAGGGAAGAAAAAGGGAGTGGTAACAAGCAGAAACACAGCTCTACAAATTCTGAATTGTTCATTTCATCATTTCACTAAAACAGTTCAGGGATTTGATCAAATCACTTACTCGCATCAGGGAAATGACCTCAAAGGCATGTTATTTTAACATCGTTCATGAATTGAACATCTTCCTTAGGGATTTGAGGAAATTCCTAATTTTGTCATTTCCCTGCTACATAGACAAGTTAGTTTTTCGATATGAAATATTTCATAACCCGCGGTCACTCGCACCTGTTTTTGCTACCGTCGATACTCGCGGGGTGTAGAGAACACCCCAAACTTTTAACACGTGTATTTAATTATGAAAATAAAATTAAGTCATTATGATACATATTTATAAAGTACAAGATGTTTTTTGTATTATACAAATAAAATTATTAAATTTATTGCATAAAAATGAGACTAACATTAATTTAAACTAAACATACAACATTTTCATTTCAAAACACATAATTTTATATTTTTTTCATAAAGCAGTATATATATATATATATATATAAAACGTATATACCAGTAATAAATATACTTTATAATTAATGAGATAATGATAGTAGAATGTAGAAAAATAATATTTTATTCATTTTCCTAACATTCAGAGCAGACTGTATACAAATGCTCAACTTCTCGCGTGAGTTCTCAGCCCCCCAGATAAATTTTGAAGGTGATTACATTCCAATCGTTCAAGAAAGAGGGATCGCATCAGGCCTGAAGGTTCAATGATGTAAAATGTGCAGCTACAGAAAAAATCGTGGCTCTGCGCATACTTTTTAGAATCCTGGAACTATTTTCTTGTTGCTGGGGTGTACAGAACACCCCGCGCGAGTGATCGAGGAATAACAACGGTTTTAACTACATAGAAAAATAGTTTCTGACATGCTATTTCCTGTAAAAATAAATTTTCGTTTGAAAAACGATATTTTATGCATGTTTTTTCAAAAACGGTACTTAGTTTACTGACATGCCTCGTATTTTTTTTTCTCTCAATCATAAAAAGAGAACTTAAATATAAATATTTTGTTGTCTTCCGTAAATATACTCAATTACTGATGGGAGTTTTATTATAACGATATACATGTGGAATTTTAATAAAAATTGTATGGATAGGAAATGAGTTATATATATATATATATATATATATATATATATATATATATATATATCCTTAGAAACGGAAATGCATCTAGCTGACTTTATTATTCTCCCGTATATCTAAGAGCGATCACAAGAAACTGTTGCTTGGGATGATGTATTAGGCACTTTATCAATGTCATCAAAAGAATCCGGTAAGTGCAATGTCTTTAATAATAGAAGTGCAATGACTTCTCAATTACAGTGTCATATAGTAACTGGGAAGTTATCTGATATTGAAAGAATGATTGTTGTATATTATGTGGAAAAAATTCCATACATCTATAGTATCATGGATAAAATGATTTTATTTTCTTTATAAAAATGCATGAAATGTTCCAATATTTATGGATAACGTATTATAATACGCCTTAAAATGCCACAGATATTAAAAATATTTTAAGCAACTTTTTAAAACAAATATCATAATGCATTTAGATATTAATATTGTGTAATATTTATAAAAATCATCATTCAAATCCTCAAAATATGACATAGTTCGATTTTCCGATATAAATCATTAGCAAGTACGTAAAGTAGTAATTCACACAATGTAGTTTTAAAAATTAGGAAATATTTCACATATAAATTTTTAACAAAAAATTAAATCAACATTATATCTCAGCACATAACTTTTAATATTATTATTTTTTTCTTTTCTTCATTTAAAGAAAAATAATTTTGATAGTTTCAACCATTCGCCAACTAACTTAAATATCATGGATGAAAAAAAGAAGAAAAAAAAGAAAAACTATAAAATCAGAGAATTTCTATAATAATAAAATAATTAACATGTAAAAATAAGAAAAGAAACCGCTTTTTGTAAGAAATATTTTTAAAAAGCTCTTTTGAAAGGGAAAAAAATTAATTCTTCAGGAATTGGATAAAGATGTCAACAAGAAGCTCTCCTTGCGTTTTTCTTTCTTTTCTTTCCTTTTTCTTTTTTTTTTTTTTTTTGATAGCTAAGATATATAAAATAAATACATTTTAATTTACAAAAAGGTGTGAATAATTACTTTTTTTAATATATAGTGTTTATGAATTTAAAATATTTTTATGTGGTTTATAAAGAGATTTGAAAGATTAAACTTTGTATAGCGAATTTTCCATGTAACGAACTTTCTTTCGGGATTCAGAGACTTCATTATTTAGAGGTCGGACTGTATTATCATGCTTCAAAAACTTTTTTTTGTGTGTGTGTTAACAGATTTGCACCAATCGTAAATACTCACCTTTTAAGCTTCGCTAAGCCATAAGTTTCGGATCCAGATTTTTCTCATCGCTAAAATATTATTTCAGCATAATGCTAATAAGAAATTAAATCATTTCACTAAAATGGACATTATGAATAACAGAAATAAAAAATATTACACTGTTATAAATTAATCAACAGAAAACTCAAGGGTTCTTACGGGGCGTTTCCGGAAACCAAGAATCGGTTCGTTTTACCACAACCACAGCTGTTCGCAGTACTATCGCAGTTCGATGCTTGTGCAAACGTGTCTCTGGTTGATTGACAGTCCAGTGACTACATTATAGTCGAATTGTGTTGTTTTTACATGTGTTAGGCAGTTTAAAGTCAAGAGTTCAAAGAGTATTCACAGTCAGCTGATCCCACCGACTGTGAAGTGCATTCTATAATCAGGTTTAATGTTAAACCAGTTTAAATGCATCTCTAAATTGTAGAAATGTATGCTAAAAATGTAATGAGTGGTAGAATGGTGAGAAAGTGGGTTCGACATCTCTATAATGGACCCACCAATATTCAGGACGAAGCATGGTGTACTGAATACGCTACTAATTACAATTACTCTCTAATAACAAATAACAGCTTTATTTACAACTTCTACTTACAGCTTTATTAGCTGTAAGTAGAAGTTGTAAATAAAGTTGTAGATAATATAAGGTGTAGATATATAGTTATTACTAACTATATATCTCACACCTTATACACTTCTTAATTCTCACAACTCATAACACCTCAGAAAATTCTACTCAAACTGTCTCTCCAACTCTCCTCTCTCTCACTCATCACTCCTCCCCCTTCCCGGGGTTACACTTACACAACGCCGCCGTTGAAACAGCGTCATCTATAACCTTAATACATGGAGTGAACGTCCTTGTATTGTCTTTCAGGGTTTGGTTGAAAAAGTGAATGAAAAAATTCGTGAAAATAGAAGGTTTACAATAAGATTGCTTTGTGATAAAATTCCAGAAATCTATGTGCAGTAGTAGATCTCTTTACTAGCGACATCTTTCTTTGAAGAGAGTATAGACAGGTTTGTTTCCCTATATGATTAATGTCTGAACAATGGTAGTAACTGTGTAGAAAAATTGTTTCCCACATGCTCTTTCATGTAAAAATAATTAAAAAAAAAAAACGATTTTTAAGTGAATTTTTCTAAAACGATTTTTAGTTTCCAGACGCACCTAGTAAAAATTATATCACACTATATGGGTTTTAATGCAATTGAATTGTATTGAAATCTTAGGTGCATAGTCTTGATTTGTAAGCCATTAACTGTGAATTCGAATCTTGATTTTGAAATATCCTTAGGATTAATGCATTTTCATTTGTTGTTGTTGCTAATGCCACCTGTCCGACGTAGTCAAATCGAAGCCCACAAAATTCTTCATTACAAGGGTCTAGATGTACGCCCGTCGTTGACCGTGGCCTTGAGCATCCTACAGATGACAGTACGATTTAGCTCGGTTCCACCCCAAATTTGAGGAAGAACACCCGGGGAGGGGGGTCAGGGGCCTCCCACCTCCCATCCCCTGCCAGCAACCACATCAGAGGACTTGCGGCTCGACGGCTGTTTAGAGTACTTTCGTGCCGCGAAGGCACTATACATTTATAAACATCCATGTCTTCTCCGGGATTCGAATGTAAGTCCTACGGCACAGCAGTCAGCGTCGCTAACCACTCTACGGGATGGGCGACAGCACATTTTCACATTTAGTTAAGCTAAACGGTTGTAACAAAATAGTAATAACAATTAGTTGAGTATTATTAATCCTACAACGGGTGTGCTTTTAGGATGTTTTGTTGCTGTTCAAGGCAGTTATCTTACTTACTATCTTTTAGATAAATTGCCAAATAAAAAAAATACTGGTAAAAGTAAAGCCTTTATTATATATTTTTACATTTTTACACATTTATTATTATTATTATTGCATTTACTATCAAGTATGGCGTTATTTAATTTTCAAAATCACATAACCATGTTTCATATGATAAATCTTTTAAGAAGTTTTTTAGCAATACGGCTAAAAGATAATTTTCTGAAAATATCAAAAATAAATGCGATATTAATTTCTGCCCTTTTCAAAGATTTTATATAAATTCCATGTATTTCAGAATCCATCTGCTTTTCTTTTAAATTTAACTAAATTTCTACACACAATATGTCAAATGTGAGAAAAGTTAGCACATCAAAGAAATATACACGACATTGTGCTTCATTTAACTTTCTACTATTATTTAATGCTTGAATACCTTCTATGGTATTTCTCTTAATATGGAAAGCAAAAGACATTCTACACACCATAATAGATACAATGCGTACTACATATTAAGTGAAAAGTTGTTTTTCTCCTTTATGATATACTATTATAGTTGTTTATAGCATTTCAAGCTCCGCTGTGCTCAACGCAGATGAGATAAAAGTTGGAAAGAAAGTATCATCCTTTAATGTATGGCATTCTTGACATAACTCATCATATTCAGCGAAGTCAATATGATTTGGTAGGTCGAAGATAGCATTTCTCTTTCCGAGAGAAAAGAAATACTACTTTAGTTCTATTACCTGAGGAAACAAATGAACCATAGAAGGCCGATCAATACAATATATTTTGTTTCAGGAAAATTTCACCGAAACCTTACACCATTCTCACTACACAATATTTGCTTATTAAGTTATTAAGACGTTTTTACAAATAATTTATCTGTGTGCAATATAGCAATTAAAATTGTAATATATATATATATATATATATATATATATATATATATAATATATAAAAATATCACACATTATTACTAAGTAGATTAAATTTTGAGAAAATAAAGTATTAACCCTTTAACGGGCCAAATCTAAAATACACTTTTCTGTGATAAAGTACTTGATAAATGTAATGTTATCATCCCCTATAAACATTATTTAGTCACAAAAAAAATATCGGATCAAGGGGTTTTTTTTCCTGGGTGGTGGCTAGACGTTATAGCCACTGCGCACTTACGACATTTAACTTACTTTTCAGGACAGAAATAATTAATCACATTACAATTAACTTTTTATGAAAAGTTAACATTTATATAATAATTATTTCAATAACAATTAAATAATACAAAGTATAAGAGTAATTAATTAATAATAGAATAATTGTACAACATAGAATACTTACTAAGAATATACATAGAATACTTAGAATATACATTGAAATTGGTATATATCCACATTTTATATTTTATTTAATGTTAGTATAAAATGTTAGAAATAAAGTAATGTTTTTGAGAATTTAAATTAGTTATTTCACAAATTTGATGAACTATTTACTGTGGAACTTTATAATATGCAAACATTTCCTCCAAGCAGAAAAGCTGTAATGAAAGATTTTCGAGCCCGAGAATCTTGTACCACATATTGTAAAAAAAGTTTGTTAATATTTCCGACCCCCAACATTCTCACGTGATTCTAAGTGCTCCCTATCGAATACAGGAAAGCAAAAATTTCTAGGTCATTTTTCTGTTCTATGTGGGCAGTGAATAGAGCCTCTAGCCACATATAAAAGCTTTCCAAAAACCTAAATAAAACCTTTTTTTTTTAATTGCAAATTTCCTTAATTCATTCAGATGAGAGAAACGTATACTTAAGACATGTCGTAGCATTTTCCAAAGATCAGAAATTTTACTTATAGTAATAAAAATAAAATTTGTAGATTTACACCGAGAAACACTCTTTTTAACTACCCATCAGAGGACATGAAATGCAAAAAAATGTCTCGTCCTGCCACCTGTATTATTTTTATGCGTTTTAGTTTCAATTAACTCATAAGGATGAACTAAATATCCATCACCCACTTGGAGAATAATGTTTTAATATGTGGCTAGACGTATTAGCCACTGCCCGCTAAAGAGTTAAAAAGAAAACAGTTTATATTTTACTAAATATTTCTTCCCTTGTATGATATATGTTATGAAATTCCAACTGAAAATTGTATAGATGAATAGATTTACTGTTTAGCATTTAAGTATCATTTGCCTTCTAAGTAAATGTTATTTGACTTATTAATTAGCGTAAATATGTCTACTTAATGCAGGAAAATTAAAACGGTTTTATTATATGAATGAAACCATACGTACTACAGCTGACTCAAAAAGACATTGGACAGTTTGACAGAATTAACAAAAAATTCAGTTTATTAAACCCATTAGAGCATTTAGAAGAAAATTATATATATAAGGATATTAAATTAGATTTAAAATTAAATTCCCTATTTAGCACTTAACTTTTATTTTTCATTACGTCTTCAAGTATTAAATTAATCACCCAATTATTTCTCCGAAACATATGGCCTAACCATTAAACATTTCTAATCCCAGATCATGAAATTCAATATCAGTATGTGTCAGCATTAACTTTCAGACACACTCATAAAATCAGAGGTACTTATCACATCTGGCTTAAGTAGTAAAACACTTAGATTTCACTTTGGCGTTCTTTTTCTCTCGGCCTCTCAGCGTCAGAACTTGTACAGATTTCGCCGAATAAAGATCCTTTTTTAAAAATTAATACTGATTCTGGCTCGAAACATGTCATATATATCTTTGTTAAAGTAGATACGAAATAACATTCTCGACATGACGGAAAAAGGAAACGTTTCTAATTTCTAAAAGGAGCAAACATTTAATAATTGAGAGGTATTTTCTTATCCTTAATCAATAAAAACAATTTTAGAAAGCTGAAATTTCAAATATTGCATTCGATAAAAAAAGGAAAAAAAAATGGATACTTTCTCCGAAATTCATGTTTTTTACGTAGTTTTACGACATAATTGGGTTCTAAATGTCAATTAATTTCGAAGCGCTATTCACTTTCGAAGATATTGTTTCAATGTGGGAGAGAAAAGTAATAATCTTCTACATGCATTATTAGTGTCTTAAATTTTCATAAAAATTATTCCTTTGAGAACTTTAATACTAAATGCAAACAAAAAGAGACGAAACCTTCTTCCACGGATATAAAACAGCTTCTGAAAAGGACAATTGATTTGAAAATGGCCATTCCTAACACATATATATTAATTTTGGGAGGTATAAATGAAATGGTTTTCCGGTTACTTTGGATAGGCATTTACTTATGATGAATAATAGCAAGTATTTGTTGAATGCTTTTTTTTTAGATTTTTGATTATTTTATCGTTAAACAGAAAGAAAGATTTAGTATTATTGTCTGAAAGGAAAGGAAGTTGAATTGTTATTTATTATACAAGAGGAAGGAAAGTCTTATGGTTATTGTTTAAAAGGGAAATAAAGATTTATTAATAAAGTTTTTCTCAAACTCTGCGGCGTGGCCCCTAGTGAGATGTGGGGGGCTAAGTGGGAGGGAGAGCATATCAAACAGTTAAAAATAAAAGATATAAAATGATTACCAATTAACGGAAAGAAAGCAAAACCAAATACATTCTGACATAACAAAAATTAAAATACATTCTCACACTGATATAAGATACTTATAAAGTATTATGTATCAGTAGAAGGAAAAGAATTTGATAATTATTTCATCGGTACTAAATTAAAAACAAGCTTAGCAATTACTAGTGACTTCTGCCTGAGCTTATCATATACAAATTATAATACTTATTTTGATAATTTGTGCAATTTAAAATTAAAGTCGCATTGTAGCTTTAGATTTGAAGTAAATTATTATTGCAATTCAATTCGCCGTTGTAGGGGGGGGGGAGCAATGAAAATTATGACAAAAAATTGGGTCTCAAATATTGAAAGTTTGAGAAGCACTTTATGAATACGTTTCATTTTATGATGAATTGTGTTGCAAAAACATTTTATAATGTTCTTAGAATATATTAGTTTAAAAATTAAATAGAAAAGAGAGCCAAGGTATATAAATTATAAGGTAATTATAATTGCATCAAAACCGAAAAAATTGTTTGGGTTATCACTAGTTTAATTTATGTTTATTACTATTACAGCTATGTTTCCCAGAAGATAAATTTAGAGTGTAATGTTGATCTTTCATTGTTCTATGAAAAATACAAATTAAAGTTATTCAAGACTTCTATGAAATATTGCCTCCAAAATAAATAGTGATTCGTAGTTTTTTTTAATATTAATATAAGAAAGATTATTTCAAAAATCTCTCAAAAACATGTTTAGAAGGAATTGCATATCTAATGCATAACTTTTTTTGTATATTTAAGAACAACATCCCATTAAACGTTTGAATTCATTATGCATATGTACAAATTTTAACTAACAATTGACTCAATTCTCCATAGAAATAATGCAAAATTTGTAAAAAAAAAGAACGCATTCTATTCTATTTAGAATTTTGCGCAAAACTGGTATATTATCAGTTAAATAGCAGTAAAGCTGAAGAATTAAGTTCAGACTTTCTACCTTATTTTGTGGCTGGCTGTCCCTGTCTTACCCAGGTGCTTTTATTACTCTCATTAATAAATTTCTTAATTCAATGCTGTAAACATGTTTATAATTCTAAGCGTTGTATAGAATTGTATTTTAAGTTGTCTTGCGGATTAGGAAAACTAAATTCCGGATAGGTGCTTTTTCATCAGATTGTTTGTACTGTATTTGAGATATTTATACTTCACACACACACACAAAAAGCAACAACAAAGAAACATTTCTTCTTTGTTCCCTTTGCATAAAATGAGAACTATAAGATAAACTTTCGTAAATTTTATTCCGATTTTGCCAAAGAATTCAAACAATTCTCTTAATGAAAGAAAGAAAAAACAACTTTTTTAATTTGGCATTAGTATTATTTTTAACGAGAGTTTAAGAATAAATTGATAGTCTACTTTTGAAATAGTAATTTTAAAATTTGCTTGAATTCCCTAAATTATAAAAAAAGAAGAGTTTATATTGACATTCCATCTGACCTATGTTCTGTCCCTTATGGGCATAGTATTTGGGTTTTGTGAGTTCCATGACCATTGGAAATTTTTAATTATTTAGAAACAGTACGTTTATGTGGAAGTGATGATGATGATGGATATGATCTCGTAGTGATGAGCCTCTAAAATCTTGCTTATTCTTGGTTTATTAGATCTTCAGAACCAATTAGCATAAGCTTTGAGTTTAAAATCGAAGAAAAAAGTATTGTTCTTACAACATTTTCTTTTATTATTATTTTTTGAGTTTTAGAGAAAAGAGAAAAGTAATTTGTTTCATTTTTCTCTCAAAAGGGTAAGCATGTTTATTGCTGTAATAATTCAGGTCTTAAGGAAGATCTCTTTGTTATACAAATTTCATGAATGGAGACTTTTTTTTTTATTTATTACAAAGAAGTCTAAAAGCCTTGTTACTGCTTAATGAAAATGCGTATCTTCTGTATCGATTGCACACATTCAGTTCTTTTAACCTTCTAGGAAAATTTTGGATTAATATGTAATGAGACTAAATATCCAAAACACAAATTATTAATTTGTGATGATTTTTAGGATATATACATTACATGGACAACAGTGTGGTTAAACGAAATTCCTATTTCTTANTCTTAATTACGAATAAGATAGTTATGATAAAAAAAATAAAAAAAAAATAAAATAATGGTCAGATAAAAACGCGTTAGATCCTGAAGTTAATTATATTCAAAGATAATGTTCAACTAAACCAAAAAAAAAGTACTTGTGGTACATATAAAAAAATCGTTGATGCACTATAAAAATATAAAAAATGTTTCAAATTCTTTTATCAACAGTTCCGAGTTCTTCCTAGAAAACTGAAAGATATTTATAATACAGTCAAGAAGGAACAAAAGAGATCCAAGCCACAAATCGATCGAAGAAGAAATAGCAAATTTAAGATACTAGGGTGTAATATGGACATAAAAGCTTATTCTCTCCATTCTACGAAAAATTTAAGAGCAGTCCTTGAGGAATAAACTAAAAGATTTTACCAACACATAAAGGAAATAGAAAATCGATACTAAAGAATATAGAATATTAGCGTAATAGCTGACTACTGTGGATTTTCGGATACACTTCCCAGCACATTCACAAGAAGTAAAAGAAATTTTCTGAAAAAGAGAAAATAGTACTATGTATAAAGATTTGTATCCTTTTTTGTCACTTTAGTCGTGAGAGATACAGACTATAAATATAAAATACCTTTTTCTGAGGTAATAAAATAGAAAGGGGAAAATATCTTGATTTGAGTTATTTTCTACCTAAATAAGAACTCGTTTTGTGAATGTTCTTTACATTATAGATAAAGGTAATTTTTAGAATAAGCACAGAAAATAATATAAAGATTATTTATCAAAACTGTAACCATGTTTAAAAAGACTTTTTGTAAAATTCTGCTTTCATAAAAAATTTATTTATGAACGTAAAATAATTTCTTTAAATGATAAGACTTTTTTTAAAAAAAAATCTCCAATAGTATGTTTATTTTTAAAAGCAATATTCATATTCTAATGATAAAAAATATAAATACCGTAAAATCCGGCGTATAACGCGCACACATTAATTACATAAAGTAAAAAACAAATTAAAAAATTGATTTTATGCATAAAAGTTCAGAAGATTTTAAAGTTTGTACGATGTATATAGCCATAGACAAATGTTGAAAGTCGAATATTAAATTTTCATTCATTTGAAATAGTTTGCGAAAAGGTGCTGCAATAAAAAAAAATGCGGAAAAAAGGCTCTAGATTATGATTATAAGTGCTATATTACACATGATAAAGGTCTAGATAAGAGTTTCGATGCACTATTAGAATTTATATGCAATAAAAATTACAAAACTTTCCATTCACACCAAAGAGAAAATATTCATTTGATTATAAAATAAAATTGTTACATAAAACGTGTTATACATACTAGAAAAAGCTGATTGATCTAAACAGAGAATCAGTAATTCGTGAAAATATGCTATATATATGCAATTATTATATAAAAAGGTATACAATATCAACGTTAAAATTATTTTTGACCTATAAAAATTAATTTGTTATTTGCATTTAGGTAAAGATAGAGTTCAAAAAAGTGAATAAAAAAAACGGCTTGTACTTTCATTTCACTAATATTATACATTGATTAATTCCTTTAAGGCATCCGACTATGTTCGGAACCGTGATTTTGCAAAAGAGTATAAATGGATAATATTTATGATATTTAGCATTACTTAGATTAGACAATGTATATAAAATTGGGTTAAGAATAGTATTACAATAAAAAATTATTTAAGTACAATATTTTGACAAAAAATTAACTTAGAATAACCTTTTTTCCAAATGTTCTCCTTTTGTAAAAAATGCTTTTATTGTATTAATATTTTGCCTGTATATAGTTCAGATCTCAGTACAGAGGCTCAACTAGAATTTTTGAAACGCATAACTTGGAAGTCGGTTTATCCATGTTTTACGAAAACAGAAGGGAGAAATTTTAAGAAAATACGCCGATAATTATTTCAAATGGTTGTAACTCTGAAAATAATGTGAATTTTTCAAAACTCATAGTTGAGCCTCTGAACACAGGTCTGAGCTATATACAGGTAAAATATTAATACAATAGAAGAATTTTTTTACAAAAGGAGAACATTTGGAAAAAAGGTTATTCTAAGTTAATTTTTTTGCCAAAATATTGTATTTAAATAATTTTTTGTCATAATGTCCTTAAAACAATTTTATACATGTATTCTAATCTAAGTGACACTAAATATCATGAAAATTATACATTTATGAGCTTTTTTAAAATCATGGTTCCGAACGTAGTCGGATACCTTAAAATTGTATCTTTTGACAGTCATTCAGTTAAGGAATATATAATTAATTAAACCTATGAAATACTGTGGTGAAAAAATCCATGATACACTCTGCATTCCAAATTATTCATTAAAATGATCCATTCCCTCGTGTAAAATCTTTAGAATTCCTTCTCCTAAAAGGTGGTACCTTCGAATTTATAACGATAAATAATACATCGACATATTAGGCATCGACGTATGACAACGATTGGGTGTAGTAATCATTTATTTTGTGTTAACCTTCATCCTATTAGTTAGTTGGAGAGATTGAATAGTTTCACTTTATCATGTCCTTATTCGTAGACATGGGAATCATTAAATGAGTGATTGTAAATTTAGAGTGAACATCAAATGGGAGTAAAATTACACTGCAAATTTGTAATGATCACTAATGAGAATCTAATTGAAACATGAAATAATTGAATTATATGTTTCACATGCAGTATATATATATATATGTCAGGTTTGAAAAGTTTAGGTTCAAAATTAAGTAAGCAATAAATAAAAATAGAGCGGACACTTTACCATCACGTAAGGATTTGTGGGTAAATAAGCCTATTTAAAGGTGGAGCGAGCGCTGACGAAGAAGAACGCATACTCGAAAAGGCTTAGCTGGTGACTCCTGGTCGAATTGTTTGTTAATGTTCTATTCGGTTGCTCGCCAAAGGGCCGCCATGTTGGATTTTGTGTGATTGAAGCGAAATAAAGAAGTTTTTATAGAGATGATGCCTTTCTCATTTAACCAGCAGGCCCGGGGCCTGTCATATATATATATATATCATAAATAATTTAAATTAAAACTGCTAGCTCAATTTCAACTTTGAAACAAATACAACTTAACCAGTAAATTTGGAAATTTTAATTAGTATTTTATTCATTAGAGTGTAAAGTTTCTCTTTAATATTGAAAAGACACACAATAAATAATTTTTTTTAAAAAAAAATGAAACATTGGTTTTTCTTACTATTCTCTAGAGAGCTTATATAAAATTTCGTCTTTCATCAAAAAACTGTATAAAAAAACAGTTCTCTCTAGCGACTTATTATCTTTCAATGCTATATTTCAGAGATAAGTTGTTGCAAGATAAATTTATTTTTTTAACCCTTAAAACAGTTCGTGCGGAAGTAATCAGGTAGAAGCTAAAACAAGTCAGATGCATATTACTGGTAAGAAAAAACGCCTTAATAACTTACCATTAGTAGGAAAAGTTACATTAAATGGTTTTATTTTCAGGATTTGCGTGTCAAAAATAAATCGTCTCATATTTTTTTACAAGTGAGCAACGTGAACCATACCGGCTGTGTTAGCAATTAATGAGTAGCGACTGAATTAAGGCAAAATCGAAAAAAAAGGGTTTAGTTTGATTGTAGTTTTTTTTATTTTTTCCCCCTTTTCCTGCCTTATACATCAAGTTAAAAAAATATTACGCTTTGTATGTTCTTGCCTACTATTATTTTTAAAAAACAATACTTTCGTGACGTTTTGAAGATTAGAGGATTTTGTGGGTGTGTTGAGAATATACATGCAATCATTTATTTCTGAGCTGGGAATACTTCTCATTTTGAAAGTTAAAATTCCATACCGTTTCATTTTCATACTCTTTGTTGAAAACCATGCTTATTTTGAATATATATTGGTTTTTTCAAATTTATTTTTGTTGTTGTTGTACATTTGAGATCTATAAAAAATTAAAATTTATTCAAAATACGTTATTTGTTTCTTCAAAATATAAAACCATTCTTTTCTTGGTACTAAATATTTGAATAAATTTTTTTAAAAAAGAAACTATAAAATATTAACATGACTATCTACCATAAAATTTGTTACTGGGGTCATGATCGACAACGATCAATAACAGATCTTAGATCACCAGATATTGCAGAAATGAAAAATGGAAGTATAATGATTTTTAAATTTTAAGATACACTATAGTTAAAGTTTGATTCCTAGCTATATAAGAATGTTGTATATTACAAAAATATCTTCTCAAATAAGAATTTAGAAGTGAGCTTATCATTATATCATTATACTTTAATTTTTTTAAAAAATGAAATTTTAAATTTTGTGAATGTTTTATACATATTTTTATAAAACAATTTTCTTAAAAATGTTATTAATTATGAACATTTTTATTTTCTCATTAGTTTGGTATTAAGAGAAATTTACTTATATTATAATGATATTTACTATCAACAGATTATAAGTTTGCCAGAAGGTGTCCCAGTTAGTTATTGTCTAGCTAATTTAAGTTAGCATTTTTATATAAAAATGTATATAAATAATTCCTTTTTGTATAGATTGTATTATCACATTTAGTAATAAAAGGAGAATTTCAAACCAAATACTAACTTTTATACTTATTATCTTAATTTGATACAGCGTAATAATAACTTTCAAGCAACATCTCTAGATACTGGAAAACAATATATAAATAAAGTAATCAAAGTTAATAGTTATGACAAAAGAGATGAGTTTAACTTCATTATATTATTTAAGTACCTCACTGTGAAATAACTAACATATATCAGTATTAAAGAAATTATAAATAACAGTAAAACCTGTTTTGTGTGTGTGTGCGGTAGGTAAGATCATCATAAAAAAATTCTCACAAAAAAAATATGCGAAAATTTCATAAATACTTATATATAACTAACTAACTATTTTTCCCTTTTGTCGATTATCTCCAAAACTAATGAAAAGATTTTAATGAAATTTGGTATGCATACAAGGCTTATATAAAGCAGGAAAAAAAACATTCAGCATTTAAAATACACACGCAAGTTTGTGAGCAACACTCATTGAAACAGGAATGTATGAAACAACAGTTGCAGAATATAACAAAAAAATTGATTAATAGTGGGGATGGTCCCCTCTTCCTTTCTACACTGCGATTTTATACTGGACATAAGAGAATTTATGAGTTCCTTTGGCAAGTAATCTCACTCGTTCAGCAACGCTGTTTTCAGGCCTTGGATGGGTCTCAAAGGGGTTTTGCGAGTTGCAATTGCCCTCCCCAGAAAATCCCAAGCATGTTTTATACCAGGGGTACTCAGCCTTTTTTTCTGCTGGGCCAGATACATATGTTAGCTATTTTACGCGGACCGCTACAAGAGGATAAATGGGGGAGATAATACTTTAAGATCAAGATAACACTGGAAATTTAAACTGTAGGAAATTTATCAAAATATTATAACTCCAGTTTTACTTTTTTTCATTATTATTTTTTATTTTTGTCACACTAACTCTAAATTATAAACATTTAAGAAACACTCCTTCACACTTTCTGCATCTCAGTGAACGGTTTCTTTTGATTACCAATTATAAAAGAAACTTCATAAAAGATGTCTTTGTTACCGCGTTGATATTTCCAATGATAAAACACTTTGTTGATGTTGCAAAGATTATTCACAAGAAAGCCTATTTATCATCTGTTGAAAGAGCTCTTCGAGGAAAAGTGTCATTGAATGATTCCTGTGTGTTTATTGTTATTTTTTTAAACACATCACTTTCGTGACAAATCAAACAATTATTGATCCATGTTTGTTTTTTCACTACAAAATAGTCATCTTCTCAGTCATCTAGAAATGATGTATTTTCTTCGAATATTCTTAGCTCGCAAGATAGATAGTTAAAAATTAGTACTACTCATAAAATTAGCGCTACTCCACTGTTGTCTGTAATCTCTAACCATAACCGTTCCAAAAAGAAAAATAATACCAATACCTCTCCGCACGACATCGACAGCAAAATGCAAACTTGATATATCTGACTTCTTGACAAAAAAGTCCCACCAAATTTTAATACAATGTTCTTAAATAAGTAAATATCTGAGAGCAATAGGCCATGACCGGGCCACTTAAAAAGGCTCGGTGGGCTCATAATCTATCAAGTTACTGATAATACCACAGTTATTGAAAGTTTCATCTTCAATGAAGTTCATGCTGCTAGTATGTTAAGAGAAGGCATTGAACGCTTATTGTCGAGAGACTGTTTATAATCAATGAACATAGCGTCTTGAAGTGTATATATGTACATTGATAGTAAACATTAAAATGACACAAGCCGTTGAAATTCATATACCGCATAAACAAAGATCGCACAGAAGTAAAATCGCATAAAAATGGACCGCACACAAAAACACAAGTTCTACTATACAATGCAACGTAACAAAAATACAGCTTCAAAAAGTCCAAAAAAACATACTTAATTAATTTTATTATTAGTTATTTGTGTATTAGTAAATTCTAAATTGCTTGGATTAAATTCTTAGGTATAGATTAATAGTTCTTTATTATTGAAGAGTAAATAATAATTTTTTTACATTTGCAGCTATATTTCACATTTAACTACATATTTAACTCATAGATGCTGTAACAGTAGCTTTTAAAAATAATCAATTCCAGTAATTTTGTTTTCAACATTATTATTTTACCTTGTTATTATTCTTTAGACAAATACAATAATAGTCATTGTTACTCCTATAATTTAACTTAATTTACTTAGTTTATGAATATTTTAGTAGAGATAATTTTATACTCTTAATGCTATGCCACAATATGGCCAGTAATTTATTAATTAGCTCTGAATCTGCATTTGGATTCTGAATCCGACAATAGCTTGCTATCGTTCACTGATTCATCGTGGTCTAAGCATTTATAGTCTTTAGGTGAGTTAATTTTTTTTTATTATGAGTTAGAGCTTCTATCCTCTTTATTTTCAATACGAAGTCACTAAACATTTTAAAGGAAAGGGGAAAAGTTGGCTAACCGCAAAATTGGTTAAACCTCTATGTATATATATAAAGGAGAAAGGCGACTCACTCATTGACTGACTCACTGACTAATCATGATATCTCCGGAACTATTAAACCTACAGATTTGAAATTTGGTAGGCAGGTTCCCTTCATAGAGTAGACATCAGCTAAGAACGGATTTTGCAAAGATCTAACCCCAAGGGGCGTTACGGGGGTTTAAGGGGCGTTATAGATAATTATTTCCATTATTAAACTATTAGATGTACAAACTTGAAACTTGGGACACAGATTCCTTTCATAAAGCAGAGACTCCCTACAAAATGATTTTTACGAAAATTGACCTCCAAAGGGGCGTTGAGGATGCTTAAGGGGCGCTAGGCATAATTATTTCCATTTTTAAACTATTAGATGTACAGTCTTGAAATTTGGTAAGCGGATTCCTTTCATAGAGTAGAAATCCACTACAAAATGGGTTTTGTCAAAATAGACCCCCAAGTGGCGTTGTGGAGAATTAAGGGGCGTTATAGGTAATTATCTCCTTTTTTTAAACTATTAGACGGCAAATCTTGAAATTGAGCAAGCTGATTCCATTCATTGAGTAGAGAACCGCTATAAGATGGGTTTTGTGAAAATCACTTCCTAAATGGCGTTGCGGGGGCTTAAGAGGCGTTATAGATAATTATTTCCGTTTTTAAACTATTAGACGTGCAGTCTTGAAATTTGGTAAGCGGATTCCTTTCATGGTGTAGAGATCCGCTACAAAACAGGTTTGGGGAAAATTTATCCTTAAGGGTCACTGAGGGGGATTAAGGGGCGTAATAGATAAATATTTCCGCTTTCCAACTACTAGACCCACCTGCTTGAAAATTAGAAGAATTGTTCCGTTCATGGAATAGAGTTCCTCTTAGAAAGAGTTTTTCGAAAACGGACCCCCAAAGGAGTGGGTTGCGAGGGGTTAAGGAGAGTTATAGAAAATTCCTGTTTTTGAATTTAACCCATTTACTTGAAATTTGTTGAGCACGTTTCTTTAGTTGAATAGAGTTCCACTAAGAATGGATTTTACGGAAATCAACTCCAGGGGGAAGCGGGAGGAGTTATTGGGGCGTATTGATGGACAAAATTCCCGTTTTCGAACTACTAGGACTGTAATAATAAAATTTATTTTGCATGTTTCTTTTGTTGGATTGGAATCCTCTAAGGATGCTCTCAACGGGGTATTGATGATAAAAATTCCGTTTTTGCTCTGATAGATTTAGACTTGTGTGAAATTTAGCCCGCATGTTTATTTTATGGAGTAGACATCCACTGGATCCATTTGGCGGAAATCCACTTGATTATTGGGTTAAGTGAGAGCAAAAAAAATATTTCTATTTCTATTTTAGATATAAATAGAAATTAGATATTATAATTTATGCCCTTTTTATATCAAGAGGTGAGAGTTACAGCTATAAATATATTTTTCAATACAATCGAATTCTTAATGCTAGATATCAACAATGTATATATATGTAAACAGTATATATTTATACAACATCGTGAAATAAACAGTGAAGTGGGTGGGTAACGGCTAGTTTTATGTAAAATTACAAAATTAAAACCTGTCCTCAGTCAGCAACAATTTATCATTCATATTTTTAAGTTTCCCAGATCAGTTTGATTCAAATATCTTTAATGACCAAGTCATTTCTAATCCTCACGTCGAGATTAGTAAAAATTTATATATATGTATTTTCAGTTTTAAAAATTAATTTACATATTTAGAAGTGATTCATTGCATATTGATACAAAACATGTGATTTTCATTTTCTTAATTGAGGAAAGTTGAGGTATCCGACTACGTTCTGAACCGTGAATTTGCAAAAGAGTATAAATGGATAAAATATATGATATTTAGTGTCACTTAGATTAGAAAATGTATATAAAATTGTTTTAAGAATAGTATTACAATAAAAAAATTATTTAATTACAATATTTTGACAAAAAATGAACATAGAATGACCCAATTTCAAAATATTCTCCTTTTGTGAAAAATGCTTCTATTATAATAATATTTCGTCTGTATATAACTCAGAGGCTCAACTAGAATTTTTGAAATATATAGCTTAGAAGAGGGTTTATTCATGTTTTACGACAACAGAGGGGAGAAATTTTAAGAAAAAATCGCGATAATTATTTCAATTGGTTGTAACTCTGAAAATAATGTGAATTTTTCAAAAATCAAAGTTGAGCCTCTGTACAGAGACTGAGGTATATACTGGCAAAATATTATTATAATAGAAGCCCTTTTTTACAAAAGGAGAGCATTTTGAAAAAAAGATTATTCTAAGTTAATTTTTTACCGAAATATTGTATTAAAATATTTTTTTTGTCAAAATGTCCTTAAAACAGTTTTATACATGTATTCTCTAATCTAAGTGACACTAATTATCATGAAAATTATCCATTTCTGCGCTTTTTTAAAATCACGGTTCCGAACGTATTAGGATACCTTAAAAACATAAGGACAAATAAATTATATTTATACATTACTTAACGTATTATTTAATACCTACCTAATCACATGCAGGATAAACATACCATTATAAATCACGAAATAATTAATATTCAACTTAAGCACTTCAAACAGAATTGTTAAAATGATGTATGAATACAGTCGGTCTTTTATTTATAACTTGTGTGGATATTAAGGAGTTTCTATTCATAAAACATGCTTTGAAAAATTATCTGCTTATCCGTATAATGCAGCATTATAAATCATTTTATGTATGTTGTAGTTTATAATTAAAGCAGTAAAGTTTAAGTGTTTGCTTGAAATATTTTAAATAAGTAACTTATCTAAGGGATTTAGATAATGCTTATGAATAAAACATAAATTCTAGTTTTATGCTAACTTTCAACTTTTTTTTCCTTTTGCACAGTATTTATATTCTAATTTTATTCAGACTTTGAAAAGAGTTAGTAGTTTCAAAAGTTTGACTGGAGATAACAAATAATTTTAGTTTTAGTTCTTAACTTTACGCCACACAAAAATAGTTCATATATTTGTTTACTAACTGTTTTAATATATTTGTTTACACTAATGAGTTCTTACATGACAACATCTGTAAGTAATCCTGAGTCAGCAAAGGAATTATTTATCAGAGGATAACGAGAATAACAATTTTGATGAAATATATGTAAATAATAAAACATTCATACAAAATTTAGGTAGAGAATATATTATAGAAGATATACACTGCTGGGGCTGACGTAAATGCAACACCCTGAAGGAAGCATGCAAATAATATAAAATTTACAACATGCATTAGTGGAAGTAAGATATGCAAATGATTAGAATTTCAGCTCAGACACACATAACGCGCGCCTGTGGCGCCACCTCAAATTGCTATTTAAGGCTTGGAAATTTCGACGATTTCAAGTTCGGCAATTGTGTTTTTCTTATGGTTTTTTCAAAAAAAGATCAGTTATG
>BMAV01026938.1:31762-45404 GCA_019973955.1 Trichonephila inaurata madagascariensis
TGGCATTAGCTGCTGCCGAAACAATATCATTTAATAATGGATGCCAAAATGTACCTGTGGCTATCGATGGTACCTGGCAGAAAAAGGGGCCATACTTATATAAATGGTTTTGTTACGGCAGTTGGTTTGGACACTGGGAAAGTTGTTGATACTGAAATATTGTCGCGGAAATGCTCATGTAATTTTAACAGCAATGTAAATAGCGATGAGTTTTCGGCACGTTACATTGTAAATAGTAGGGGAATGGAAGTTGAAGAGGTGTACTTCTTTTATTTTTGTATCTTCCATCGCTTGCAGACATTACACAATTTACGATATACACAATATTTGGACTCTAAAGCATACAAAGCAGTTTTAGAATCTAAACCTTAAAGATATGGCAATATTGAAAAATTAGAATGTGTTGGACATGTGTGTGTGTGTTGAAACAAAAGAGAGAGACATGACTTAAAACGTTAAAATCAAAATTAAAAGACAAAAAGCTTGAGGACAAAAAATCTCTAGGATGCCATAATGGCTTGACTGATGCAAAAATAGACAAATTGTAAAGATACTATGTTTTGGCTATTCAAAACAACTCGTGAAAATTTGTTAGCCATAAGGCAAGCTATTTGGGCTATATTTTTTGATAAAATGTTCACAGATTTGAATCTACGACACGGTTTATGCCCCATGGGAAATGACTTGTGGTGTATATATAATATGTCCAAACTGAAAGGTTACACATATAAGCATAAACACGACTTACCTATTGCAATTAGAAATTGCATAAAAAAGTATTTGGAGGTCTCTAATCTTGAACTTTTGTCTAGATGCTTGCTTGATAAACCTCAAAATATTAGTGAATGCGGAAATAGTATTTGGTGTATAATTCCAAAAACTGTATTTGTGCAATTGGGTACTTCAAAAACTATAGTACATGAAGCTATATATTTATATAATCAAGACTTCAGTACCAAATTAAAAGTTTTAGATGTATTAAACATTCACAACCCCTAGATTTTACAAATGTCGAGCATTGCAAGAAGTAGATTATGTGTGTATTAGGAAAGCAGAATAGGCAGTTTTACAATGAACCAAAGAAGCTAGAATTAAAAACAAACAATTAAAATGTAGACAAGAAGATGATCTTGCAGATGACACTAGCAATCCAAGTTACAGTTTTGGTATGCATTAGTTAATAGTAAGTTTTTACTTTAAATCTCTTTTTCTCAAAAGTGTAAATTTCAACACAAAAGGAACATTTTTGAAAAAACTACTTATTTTATAGCCTTGAAACTTTGCACATGTGTTAACACTATACAAATAAATATTTTAATGAGAGATTTTGTCAAAAAAATTATTCAAAAAATATTTATGGATTAAAATGTACAAGAAATTTCACTGTTTTAAAAATTTTGACGTGTTACTCCACATATGAATTTTTTAAAAAAAAACTAATCAAAATTTTGAAAAATGCTCCCATTAAATTAATAAAAACAATACAATGAATGCACACACAAAAATTCATGACTGTACACCATGCCAATTTTTTAAAAATGTTCCTTAAAATTGGTCATTTTTAACATTACGGAGATAGGGAAAATGCTGCGTGAAGTAACCCCCTTAAAGTTGTTAATTATTATAAAAATAAGCAACAAAGTATAACAATTTCTTCAACACAAATAAAAAATTAAGATTGTAAGTAGATTACGTATTTTATACCTTTTAAACATATTTATATATAGAAATAACAAACAAACAAAAATAAATGTAAGTATTTCTTTTCAATATAGTTAGATAAAATATATTTTAATGCAAATATCTGTCCACACCGTTTTATTTCATATAGCAATATCAAGAGTATATAATTTGTGACTTTTAATTTAACACGATTCTGATAATTCAGTTGTTAAAAAACTTCTCTGAATCAGAGTGCAGTAAGATCCCGCTTAACGCTGTTTCGATTAGCGCTGCTTCGGCTTAACGCTCTTTTATTTGAATTGTGAGATTCCCCGAAATAGCACGCAGCGTTAGGCTTCCCGATATCCTAAGAAGTTTATCAGTGTTTCTTTTTTCCTGCGGTATTATACGAAAGCATTTTTTTATCGTTTCAAACATTTGTTGACGTTATTGTAAGTATAAATTTATATAATATAATGATTGCTATAGTGACAAATGTTATGATTTTAGTTTTTATCATGGATGATAATAAAAAACAAGAAAATAAAGCATAAAAAAAGCATTTCATTAGAAACTAAAATGCAAGTGAATAGAAGATTAGGTACCAGTAAAAGTCAATCTCAAATTGGTGCTGCATTGAATTTGGCAATTTCAACAATAAGGACCATTTTTAATAATGAAGAAAAAAATTCTGTTATCGGTAACTGGTAGTACGACAAGCTCTGCCACTAGAATTACCCGTACTAGAAATAATACAATAGAGAAAATGGAAAAAAGACTTTCTATATGGATTGACGACGAAATTGAACGCAAAATGCCATTAATCCAATCTACCTTCTGGATAAAATGGCAGAAAATTGGAAATACAGAAGAGACTGAATGATCTGAAATATGAAACATGCTGACTTAGCATTTTATTTATTTTTATATGCATATTCATTTATTATGTTTCTATATTTGTAAGAAATAATTTTTTGTTTTATTGTCATAAACAACATAAGTAATAAATTTAGTGGGAAAATAACCTGACGAATTTTCTACCCGTCTTCCCCTAACCCAGTGCGTCTCAAACTTTCAATGTTTGCGACCCAATATTCAATCATAATTTTCATCGCGCCCCCCACCATACAATAACGATGTATTAAATTCAATAATACTATATTTTGATGCTAAACCTACAATACGACTTTAACCTCTTAAGTACCTCCGACGTATATAAACGCCTCGCTAAGTAGTGAGTTAATTGCTCCTGGACGTATACATAACGTCTTTCCGAAGCACTACTTTTTCTGTGAACTGCTATCCATAAAATTATTCCGAAGGCTTTGGAAAGCAATACAATGACCTTGACAGCGTTTGTGGATGATTTACTTATTTCAGAGGATTTTTGACTATTTATTCCTTTTCTACTCCCCTCAATACACCACATACGCTTACTTATGTGCTGGGTTCTTTTACAGCCAAGATTAATGGCAAATCTTTTCCAACCAAAATCCAAGAAGTGAAATACGATTATGAAATGCAAATAAGATAGCTTTTAAAAGAACAGAAGTTTCAGTAAGCAGTATGGCAATTTAGGAAAAGTTATGATTGGAAGATATACGAGTGTGAATTGACGGCCTATCGTAAAGTTACCAAGATATCGAGCCATTACTACAAGGTGCATACCATTGCACACGCGTTCAGACGTTTCGTACCGTGATAGAATCTTAGTTTGGATTAAGGTAAGACTGATTATTTGATATTAGGATGTAATATTATCAGAATTGAAAGTAGGTGGATAATATAATTACTTAGATAAAGTGGTCTAAATTACGTGATTCGGTTTAACTATCGCTGTGTGTTTGGTTCATTAGATTCTCACTTATATAAATTTATCTATATTATTAGAAGTTTAAGTTATATTCTTAATCAAGTCATATTAAGAATTTTAAAATGTCTATTCATTTTGAAAATCCCACACCTCTAATTCACGCTGAAAATCAAAGATATGTTCACCAAAGAGTGACCATATCACACGGTGGCATTGGGGAACCAATCACGTAACGTTTAATCGGCAGTTAATGGATTAATTATAAACCGTGAAAATTATCAAGATAACTATTAATGCTGGCATATAATTTTATTTATGACAAATCCATGGGGTCAATGGTAATTATTAAACTTGTCCTTAACTTAGTTTTGTTAAATTAATTATAAAATAGATTCTGCAGTACTGATACATTTATAAGTGTATAATAGTGTAAATGAGTATTTTACTTTTTATTATGTCAGAATGTAATTGTTTTTTTTTCTTTCAGTTAGATAATAATTATTAAAAATAATCTTTTATTTTGACTTTTCAATTTGCTCGCGTCCCTCGTAGGGTTATCACGCCCCCTAGGGTGCACGCCCCACAGTTTGAGAAACACTGCCCTAACCCCATTATTTGCATGATGAGATAACCTCGTTTAACGCTGTTTCATATTAAGCTCTACTTTGATGGAACGTATACCACGCGTTAAGCGGGGTCTTGCTGTATTTTTCAAATGAAGAAAGGTTTTTTTCACATAGTTACGGAAAGTAGCGGAAAAAGTAGATTGCCAGCGGTTTTTCTCAAATGATTAAATCTCTGCAGCGATGACATCCAATAATTTGAAATAGTTCTCCATCTATCGTTAGAGTTATCTTACAGATTTTTTGTAATTGCACAAATATTTCTTTCCATATGTCTGAATGTGTTAGCCCAAAAAGCTTTATTCCAAAGTTATCAACTTCCATCCACTCACAATTGACAAACTTTTAGAGTATTGCTAAGTGTCAATGAAAATTGTACCGCGTGCCATATGTGACAGGCTTACCATAGGTTTCTAACACCTATCTTAAGGGGCTGACGCACGTTAAATCTGTAAAGGCTCGAAGTCTTTCCTTTTACATCATGTAGAAGTATGTCATTTGACAGAGATACAAAATTGCAGTATCTGTCAAAAGCAGTCTTCTAGTTGCTTCAAAGTTCAACTTTAATAAACAATCAAATAAAATCTTTATTTTCTTCACTAAATATATACTTAATAAGTTTAATGCACATTTCAACCTTCACTAGGCAAGGTTCTAATGTTAATCATCTTAATAAAATAACCCAAGTGATTAATTGAGGAGAATACATGCAAGAACCCACTATAATTTTGCAATATGAGACATTTAATGTAGACAAACTGCATTTGTTCTAATTATAAAATACTAATTAGATGTAAAACGAAGTTTCCAGTCCACGTAGCCAGTAATTAGTTTTAGAGAATTCATCCCGATAATTTTTAATTAATAGTCCACAACTTCCACTCAACAGCTAATTGTAAAAGTGGTTCATACTGACTGCTTTCCTTTTATGTGTGCAACTACATATTGTATCCTTAAAGAACCAAAACCTCATTAATTTTAAATTTTCAACATCTATCGCAAAACTTTATTCCTTACTAAAAGTAAATTAAAATGTCCTTACATCTCTAGGAGATAAAGTTGAAAGTAAAATTAGCTATAGAAGCTTAAGGTATCCGACTACTTGCGACAACTTTTTTTTTAAATAATTGATATATGGAGACTTTTTTGTGGTTTTTAGATTTATTTAGTACATTTAAAGAAAAAAAAGACTAAAATTAAGAATTGAAAAATAAATTTTTACTTTTAAAATGGAAAAAAAATGGGTAAAAATTGACAAATATTGCATAAACGGTGCCCGCTCTGTACAAATAGTAAATGAACAAATTCTCAATTTTTCAATTTTGATGAATTACTTTACTATTCCTTTTTGAAGTGACTTTCAGGATAAAAGATATTTTAATTTTTTAAAAAAAACGAGAGAACTTCATCTTAGTTGTTATATGAAATTGCTTAAAAAACAGTGATTATATTCACATGAAGAACTGTAAATTTTGTAATAAAACAGTGATTAATAAATCTGACGGTTAAAACACTTCTACTGTTATATAGAACATACACAAAAAATTTCAGCAAATTATTAAGAAAAATTTTTTGAGCAATCGCTATTCCCGTTTGAGTTTTAAGAAAAAAACACATTTCTAGTAAAACGCATTTTAAAGTTTGACATCTTTTATAAAGTTTTGGCATCTGCTTTTACTAAAACACCTGTAGTTTTTGTTCTAGTGAACGGAAAATAAAAACCTTGGTATTTTTATGAAGCTGATAAGATGGCCTATAAAATAAAATTATAAAAAAAAATTTGCCCAGTTTTAAAAATTGCATGGTTTTAGGGTAGTTGGATACCTTAAACATAGTTTATACACAGCATGATATTGTCAGTTATCCATATTTGGGCTAGTCTGGACTGCTAGGCTGAAGTGACTAAAGTTTGTAAAATGTCTCTAATTCTAAATAACCAGTACATTTTCAGGTATTATTAGATTGTTTGAGCATGTGCATTTCGCGCTTTTCATCTTTGAAGGAAATAGGAAAATATCTGTAGAAGTGTTGATGAATAAATAAACAGCGATTAATAAATCGCTAAAATGCATTTTTATTTTAATTCCTCAATAGTAAATCTTCTATAAATTTACCTCAATGTTGATGTATAAATAAATAACAAAGAAAAAAAAAGTAAATTGCATTTATTTTAATGTCTCAATTTCAAAATAAATCAGTCAGTTAAAATTTAAGAAATGGTTAATTTTTAAGTACATTTCTCTATTGTCACAAAACTGTTGGTCGAAGATAATTTTTTCTAGAGAATAAAATGTAGACAGAATAGGTGAAATGGGCCTCCGAAATAGATATTTCGAGGGTTTATTTAAATAAATTACACTATACCAGGGGTGGCGAACCTTTATGGATCAACGTGCCATTTTTTCCTAAAGAAGTGTTTAGTGAGGTATAGACGTACCATCAACTAATTTTGGGAAAATAATAAAGCTAAATACTATCAACACAAAACTCTATATATTTATTACGAAAAAATACATTTTTTCTGTATAGTTATAAATGTTTTATTTATACATGTAATTCAAATTAAAGTAATATTAGTGCGAGTTTTTTGTTGCAGATTGGATGACAAATAACTTAATATTAGGATTGTAAGATGTTACTTTTTGTAGAATACCTGCTGAATTGGAGCCATCTGCCAAACGGTTTCTAAGCAATTAATTATTTTTGCTGTGATTTACTCTTTTTTATAAGAGGGTTTGTGATTTGTTTCAAAATACCGTTTTACGGACGATGTTCTGCATACCACTATTCCAGAACATAAAACACACACCGCTTTGTCGTCTTTACTAATAATGCCATGTTTCTCTTTCCTCCAAATTTGAAATTCTCTGTTACACTTACTATCTTGCGCCTTTTGTTCGCTTGCTAAACTTGTCATATTAAAAATCGTAAATAAAACGCAGATAAACTTTGAAGTACACTTGTTCCAATGAAATAGATTATGCTATGCGTAGACAAGCCTTACATCATAAGCAATAGTAGTATACGACATAAGTAAGACAAGACAATAACAAACAAGTGTGTTCCCCGCCGCCCCGCAACCGATCTCTCACGTTTGCTCGTAATACTTCACAGTAGACTGTGAAATTTTGAAATAAAATGCAAACCATTTTGATCACTGGCGTGTCAAAAATATTGTGTCGCGTGCCACTGGTTTGCCATCCCTGCACTATACTATACTTTTCAAAAAGTACTAAATAAATTAGTAAACGATATGATATATTAATGTTAATGTTTGGCAATAAACCTCACTATTTCGATTAAAAATTAAGTAAATCAATTTTAATTAAAAATTAGATTAATCATGCGACGGATCTATCTGCGTACTTTCATTTAATCCTCTTGGGAAATCAATTCGCTTTTATTCACAACCACCACTTTGAAGAAGAAACCGTGATATTTAAATTTAGTTTACGTTATATAGTCTAAGCTAGGGGTACTCAACCTTTTTTTTTTCTGCTGTGCCGCATACATATGTCAGCTATTTCACGTAGGTCGCATACGTATGTTGGTTATTTCACGCGGGCCGCAAACGTATGTTAGTTATTTCACCCGGGCAGCAACATGAGCATAAATGGTATAGGAGGAAGGGGATGAAATTGTGACGAAGCATATCTCTTTCCCCTATTTTCCAACAGATCCCTTGCCGACAGAAGCTGTGAAAATTCCAGGAATTTCCCTAATTGCTGGGAAGGAATTTCGTAGCTGGATGGTCGAGTTTCGGCACCTTTTTTGCCCAGCTGACCGGACTGTCAAAAAGAGGCGCCTTATCATTGTGTGTTCATTTTCCCAGAGCTCGGAGGCGACGTCGCGACTGAGAACATACAAATGTACACCCAGCCTTGGCGTCTCTTTGGGACTAGCTGAAACGAGACCGAATGTGGCGCGGCAGAGGGGTACGACGATCAAGAGAGCCGAGACCGGAAGGCGGCAGCAGGAGGATGGGGACTGAGGCCAACAAAGAGATGAGCGGTGGTTGACTAGGAGAGAGAGATGATATAAAACGGACGAGAGAGTCCGGACGAAAGAAAAAAAGACTGGATCTTTGAAGGGAGCGGTTCGGCCGTCCCTTGAGCGATAACGAGCCCGCGAAGTACAGCGGTCTCCTGGCTTGAAAGATCGAGGAAACGGGAGAGAGTACGGAAGAGACTCGAAGTGATTACGGACGAGCCCGCGTAGTACAGCGGTCTCCTGGCTTGGAAAATCCAGGAACGGAAGAGAGTGTGAAAGAGACTCTAAATTGATATTGAACTGTAATTAGAATATACCCTTTTATTTATTATTTTGATGAATTTCATGTTGAAATAAATAGTTAACCCAGAGCTGAGAGAAGTCATTACAAAATGCTTTAAGATCAAGATAACAGTGGTAATTTAAAATGTCAAAAATGCATCAAAATATTATAACTTCTGTTTTGCTTTTTTCAATTATTATTTTTTATATTTTATGTTTTTGTTACTAACACTAAATTAGAAACTTTTAAAAAACAGTCCTTCACAATTTTTGCATTAGTAAACGGTTTCATATGATTGCCAATAATATAGCAAACTTCATAGGATATGTCTTTGTTACCGCTGCAGTATTACCACTAACAAAACACTTTGTTGCTGTTCCAAAGACCATTCAATAAAGCCTACTTATCAACTCTTGAAAGAGATCTTCGAGGAAAAGTGCCATTTAAAGATTCCTGTTTATTGATATTTTTTAAATACAGCACTTTCGTGACAAATCAAACAATTGCTGATTCATGTTCGTTTTTCACAATAAAATAGTCAACCTCCCAATCGTCTTGAAACTATATATTTTCTTCAAATATTTTTCGCTTGCAAGGTATGAAAGATAGTTAAAAATCCTTTCCACCCATAAAATTGTCGCTACTCCTCTGTTGTCTGTTATCACTAACCGTAACCGTTCCAAATAGAAAAAGAATATCAATTTGTACCCCGTACGACACCGACACCAAAAAGCAAAATTGATATATATTTGATTTCTTGACAAAGAATTTACCATCAAATTTTTAATACAATGATCTTAAAAAATGAAATTTCTCAGAGCAATGGGTCATGGCCGGGGAACTTAAAAAGGCTCGGTGTGACGCAGGTTAAGTATCGCTTGTCTAAGCTTTCAAGCTAGTAAGAGAGAGTAGAATGTGATGAGATATAGAATAGAGAGAGATTTCTTCTGATCAGGTATTATAGTATTTCATATCATATTTCAAATATCTGATAGGAGAAAGAATTAAAGTGACGGTTGATCACTAAAGTTTAATCGTGTTAAAATAAATGGAACATAGATTTGATCCTGTAATAAGATGGTCGATATTGATAGTCTTTTCATAATTCGGGTATTTCGCTGTTGATCCACATATTGCTTATATTGAGATGCTCTCTCTTCCCTTTGAAATTACTTGAATTGAGTTGGTAAATTGTTTGATCAATAAATAGATTGAATTTGAATATCTGAACTGAATTGAAAGAATTTTATAAAAAAAGCATAAAATATCCAATAAAAAATATAAGCATATAAATATTATAGTATTTCATTCCAAAAATTACTAGAGAAAGTAAAAAAGTAAAGGGATTTTGGCAATTTCTTTTTCCAAAATTTTGAAACAACGCTAGTATTCAGCACTGAATAAGGGGTAGTCGTCAACACTTCTATACAACATGAAATCGTCTTCACTCGTAGTCGTTGGAGTATCGGAGATCGTTAAGCATGGAGAAGCTCCATTATCAATTTGCACCAAGGAGGGAAGGAGGGTAGTGATTCACTTTTTGTTTGTAGAAGGTTTTGATACTTGCGCTGGATATTATAGCCCTCTCTTCTGTCCCTAAACCCGCGAGAACAACGATGCCTCTCAGTGTGAATCTATGAACTGTTCGATCTTTCGTGGTCACATTAAGGAGTTTTTTCCTTTTGAAGCTATCAATTCGTAGATCTTGCTTTGAAATAAGAAGCCGTCACCATACTATGCTCTAATGCAGCCAACACGTGGCCAAGGTGGAGTTGTAACAGTGACACAAGAAGATTTACCGAAAAAATATTTTTTTAAAAAATAAAAAGGTAATTATAAATAAACATTTTTTGCAATTTTATTGAAATGGGGTTGTCTCAGGTATAAATAAAAGTACTCCCTCAAAATTTGGATAAAAATATGTTTGTCAATAAGTGTTTACTGAAATGAACATAATAAAATAAATATCACCCAAAACTAATTGATATGCACCTATAATAACCTAATTTTGTTAGCATCTGCCAAAGCTAACCCTAATATGACTTGGTAAAATATAAAAGTTGTAATTTAAAAGCCATATTAAGTACTAAGCATTTAATAATTATTTTGAATTAAATGTTTCAAGCTACTTGCTTTTATTTTATACCTAAGCGAACTGATGGAACATGTAAAAAGTTTATTTATAATAACACCTAAAGTCGTACTTTCGTCTTATTTATTACATTTCTTTTAAATTCCGACAACATAGACTTCATGAAAAAAAATGTTCGGTTTGTTTAAAAATCCCATAATAAGTCTATAAGCATTTTTTTTAAGTTTCCATATTTGTTTGCTGGAAAAACTGAAAGTGGCACGCATACCTATTTTTTTATCAAATAGTGGTACTCTTCCCAAAATGGTTGGTCACCCCTATCCTAATGCGACGAATAACTTCGGCACCTTCCGCAACCAAAAAGGGAATCACGTACCTTCTTTCCTCCTTGTGTGGTGCAGATCGACAATAGAACTGCCATGTTGAATAGTCTGCTGCACCCCAACGACTACGAGGAAAGACGAGTGGCCCGTAGTATCAAAGAGTTGCCGACTACCCCTTATTAAATGCTGGATACTAAACACTGTTGCAAAGCCTTGGAAAGAGAAGTTGCAAAAGTCCCTTTACTTTTTGGCTTTCCTTCGTACATAAGAGCAATTAAACATTTATAACTTTATTTTTCCCTGTCTACAACAGTTTTTTTTTTATTCCAGTAAATATTAGCTTCCTTCGTTTTCTGCAAAACTAGAAAAGAACAAATTCTGTACTAAATAGTAAAACGCTTGGGATGCTTGAAATATTTCGTAGCGCTTAAAAATCAGAAAAAAATCCTACAGCTTTACCCTATTTAATTTGTTTCACTTAAAACGGATTTTAAGTATGTTATTGTTCCTTTTTAAAAGGTTAAAATACATCAAGATGATTCTACATAAATAAAACTATGAAATACTCTTTTCTTTTCTTTTTCGAGTCTGAGGAAAGTTGAATTTTTGATACTTTAAGCACGTAGATAAAATGTATTTTTTTCCACTTGTGTTTTCCACTTTCCGTAAAATAAATATTCCTGTTAAAGAATTTCATCCATCCAGAGAACATTAAAAGCTGATTTTATTTTTTGTTAATGAAACAAAATAAATGACTACGGATTATTCTTTAAAATCAGATAATAAAATCTTGATAATAAACAATTTTTATCGTAAAATTTATAATTATTTTCTAGAGTTAGGAAATGGTGCATTGAGATAAACCGTTACATTTTTGTTTATGTTAACTTTATCAAAAGAAATTAATGAATATTTAACTGGGCAAGAGAAAATGTTTGTGAAAGAAGTATGCTATTTTACTACTGTGGTGAGAGAGAGAGAGAGAATATTTCTTACTGTGTGTGTGTGTGATGTATATCAATGATATATTATTCATTTTCTGAAACGCATTAGTGGCAATTTTAAAATCGGAATACTCTGATCATATCATCTTTTACTATAACATTAAAAGAGAAAATTATACATCTTTTTTTGCTCAAGTAACAAGAAAGAGAATTACAACTTTTCTAGATTTAAATATGTAAGGAAACCAGGAAAAACCCTAATACAGTAATTCTCAAACTTTCAATACTTCAGACCCAATATTCAATTATAATTTTCATCGCGCCCCTCTCTACACAATGAGAATGTATTGAATTCGATAATACGATACTTTGACACTAAAGCTACAAAACGACTTTAACTTCTTAAGTGCCGCCGGCGTATATAAATGTCTCGCTCAGGCTGTGCATAAATTGCCCCGGACGTATATATATATCTTTCCGAAATACGATCTTTTCTGTTTACAGCTATCCTTAAAATTATCCCGAATGCTTTGGAATGCAATAAAATGAATTGATAATGTTTGCGAAGGAATTCACAGAGGATTTTCTTATTTATTTCCTTTCTCCCCCCCAATTCACCACATACGTGTGCATATGTGCAAAACGATGACATTAGAGAGCGAATCGCATAAAATTTAATCTGCAGTTGAAGGATTAGTTATGAATAGTACAAATTATCAAGGTAAGTCTTATTTTTTGCATATAATTTTATATATGACAAGCCCGTGGGGTTACTATTAGTTATTAAAATTGTGTTCTTAACTTAGTATTGTTAAATTAACTATAAAATACATTGCGCAGTACTGATACATTTATAAGTGTATTATATCAGTCTAAATGTGTGTGTGTGTTTTTTTAATTTTTATTATGTCAGAATGTATTTTGTTTGCTTACATTCAATAAATAAATAATTTTTTTAAAGTAATCTTTTGTTTTTGTCTATTCAACATACTCGCGCTCCCCCTCCCAGAGTTATGACGCCCCACCAGGGGGGCGCGTCCCACAGTTTGAGAAACGTTGACGTAATATAATACATATCATTATTTAAAACATGAAGGGAAATATATGTTAATTTTTAAAAATTTCATCAGTGTTTAAAGCAAGTCTCAACCGCTTAGTAAAACACGTATAAGTTTTATGACATTATTTTACAAAGAATCACTTAATAAATCTGTCTAAAATCCAAGGTCTAATCCTATAAACACGAAGAATTTCTAATAAATCTGTCAATTGATTGAATATTAACGTCGCACTGTTCAGCTACACGAGGGCTTTTGGCGACGGACCACGTAATTTTGAACCATGGTCAAGTGACGTGGACGACACCTCTGAGCTGGCACCCCCTCTCCTAACTACCACACCACGCCAACGTGAGGACGTTTCAGCTCTCGACAGATTTAACGTGCATCGCTGCCCTACACGGCGGGTCTTTAGTGGTACTGGGCTCGAACTCGTGACAAGGCAAGCCACGGTCCGATACCTATACCACTCGGCTACCGCGTCCACAAAAAAATCTGTCTAAGTACAGCTTTTAATCCTTTAATGCGAGATGAAATAAGATGCGTTTCAAAGTAAGGTATTCAGAATTCTGATTTAAAGAATATTATATAAGTTTAGAACCTTTAGTTATTACCTACATATATACGTATATGCATGTATAATTATCTCTAACAGAGAGAAAGAGAGAGAGAAAAATTATTTGAATATCAAAGATAAAAAGAACAAACAAATATTGTAACTAAAAAATATTGATGCTGCAATATTATAAACAACGCAGATGTACAACAGCTTTTAATAATTTATATAAAGGTTCAGTTTAACCAGTTTTGCACAGCTACAACTTCCATCAATTCTTGTTTATATATATATATAT
>BMAV01026938.1:45618-61492 GCA_019973955.1 Trichonephila inaurata madagascariensis
TTTTCAAACAAAATTAAAAAATTATAAAATAAAAATTTATAAAATATCCAAGTGCAACCTCAGACTTAGGACCGATAAGTAGGGTTAAACTAGTTTATATATATATATATATATATATATATACACTGCATGAACTATGTGAGTCATTGGTATGTGGTATGAGGATTTTGAGACCATATCCGATGAATTGCTCCTTCCAATGCCTTCATACTGGAAGGTACTATATGCATCTGCCAGTTACACCATTTGAACTCATTCTACATATTTCCAATTGGAATGAGATCTGGTGATTGTTCACTGGCGTAGCTAGTTTTGAGTGGGCCCTGTATCAAAATTTCTTCGGAATCCTTTTTTAGGTATGAAAACCCTGTTAGTGGGATTGTAGTTACACATATTGGGGCCCATGTAGCTCGGGGCCCCGTATCATTGTTACGGCTGATTCGGTGGCAGCTACGCTCCTGTGATTTTTCCTGACAATTAAGTAAGGTTAAATTTCTGTCGGGATCTTTGAAAAAAGCTCGGGACAGCGCTAACTTTAAAGTAGGGAACATTGTCTGTTGAAAGCATCCATCTCCGGCAGGGTATTTGTGATATGGGGGGCCCGCGCCTTTAGTGACCATATCTTTGATTGTCAGCGTGAGTTAGAGGTGTAGGATTCTCATAATGAACAGGCATTTTAAATTCTTAATATGACTTTATTAAGAAAATATAACTTAAACCTCTAACAATTTAGATAAATTTATATAAATGAGAATCTATAATGATCAATCACACAAAAATAGTTAAACCGGATCGCGTAACTTAGACCACTTTATCTAAATAATTATATTATCCGCCTACTCTCACTTCTGAAAATATTGCAAATCTTAATATCAAATAATCAGTCCTACCTTAATCCAAACTAAGATTCAATCACTGTATGGAAACGTCTGGGAGCGCGTGCAATGGTATGCACCTTGTAGCAATGGCTGGGTATCCCGGTAACTTTACGATAGGCTGTCAATTCACGCTCGTATCTTTTCCAAACATAACTTTTTTCTAAATTGCCATCCTGCTTACTGAAACTTCTGTTCTTTTAAAAACTATCTTATTTGAATTTCTCACTCGCATTTCGCTTCTTGGATTTTGGTTGGAAAAGAGTTGCCATTAATCTTGGCCGTCAAAGAACCCAGAGGTTATGTTGAAGAAAAGACGCGGGAGCCCGTCACATACTTTATTAATATAGAACGATATACTGAATCTGCGATAAAACTTAAATACCCTTGGGTATTCAAACGTTCTTCAACTCGAATCAAAGGACCCATGTAATGCCAAGAAAACATGCCCCATACCATAGTATTACCTCAACCAACTTGACAAATTGCGGTTACGCAAATGGAGTTCTCAATTTCCTTCTGTTTACTCTATATTTGCACCTTACCATATTCATGGTGTAATAAGAAACACGATTCATTCAAACTAAATGGCCTTTTTCCCGTCATGTATTCTCCAATATTTTTGTGTTATTTTTTAACTGGAGACGTCTGATTTTGTTGATAGACAGCAAAGGTTATCGAACAAGTTTAAAATAAGATTCGATTGGAAAGAAAAGATTCATTATTTTTCCAGGTGTATGAAATGGAACACGATAATTTAATACAAATGAATAATTTTAAGTTATTGGCTGTATATAAATGAATTCCTAAAAATATTTAAATGAATTTAATAACTATTTGCATATTTTCTCCCATTCAACTGGTACGGATATCTATAAAAATTTAGCATTCAACATATCTGACTAAAGCTTATTGACCTTTTTTGTTCTATATTTGATGAAAGACTATAAAATTCGTACGATTAAACAAGATAAGATATTGTGTTTTGTTACTCAAAAACCTACATGCGCTTGATTCATAATTAAAAAAAAAAAAAAAAAAAAAAAACTGAAAAATAGGCACTTATATAATACTATTCAAGCAAGACACATTCTTACGAAAAAATCCAGTTAAATGCAAAAATACACTCTATAACAATAAAAAACGACGCACCAAAAAGGAGTTTGCCTGATTGTAAATGAATGAATTGCTGGAGCTACAGCAAATCAGAACTGCGTACTCAGCAGTTGCCTATAAGAAGCTATTCTCAGTCTAATGGTCAAAATTTCGAATGCATTGCAATTTAGGATACCTTTCAATGACTGAAAAAATGCCTCGCCGTGAGATTCGAGCTTATTACGAGCAACTATCAGAGTTTGAAAGAGGTCGTATCATTGAACTGTAAGAGGCAGGTTGAGCAAATCGGAGAATCTCTCGTCATATGGGTCGAAGAGGTGCATCCATTAGAAGATGCTGGCAAGAATGGGTGGAAAATGGCAGATTTCAGCATCATGATGGTAGCGGTTGACCTTGAGCCACAGCAGATCGCGAGGCCAGATTGATTGTCAGATCAGCTGTCAAAGCGTCTGATTCATCGTTATCAACCATCAGATGTACTACACGCATACAAGTGTCCACCATGACCATTCACAGACGGCTGATAAAGCAACATTTACGCTCGTACCGACAGCTACGCTACCTGCCATTTATGCCTGAACTTTGTCGAGCCAGATTGCAGTGATGCTTAGTTCAATCAGATTGGAATCATGCTGACTGAGGATCTATAGTTTTAGTAACGATGCCCGCTTCAAACTGTGTCCTGACGATCATCGAGGGCATGTGTGGAGAAACCCAAGGCAGCGTGCCGATCCTGCTTTTACTATTGCACACCACACAGGCCCTCAACCAGGAGTTACTGTCTGGGTGCCATTTTTTTGACAGCCGGACACCTTTGGTCGTCATTAGAACACACTTACAGCACAGCGGTACATAGACGACATTCTGAGAACTGTGTGTTTTGCTACTGTTCCTTTAGCAGCACCCTGACCTCATTTTTCAGCAAGATAATGTCAGATCACATACGGTACCTTTGCTATGAACTATCTTATATCTTTTCAAACACTTCCTTGGTCAGCCAGATTGCCAGATCTCTCTCCAATCGAGAATGTCTAGGATATGATGGGAAGGCAACTGCATCTTACAGGGAATGTTCATGACTTGGCCCGACAATCGGAGAAAATTGGTCAAGAAATACCGCAGGAGACCACCAGGGTGCTTTATCACTCTATTGCACGGCGTGGGATAGCTTGCATCCAGGCTAGAGGTGGATCAACACCTTATTGAGCTCGTTACTTTGTAACTAGGTAACTCTAAAATAAACCATTCTTTTCTGAAATTTTAATCATTTTTATTCTATGTATAGTCTTTCTACCCACCAATTTGTATATCAATTGGACGACTCGTTCTTGGTGCGTCGTCTTTTTTTTTTTTTTTTTTTGTTATAGAGTGTATATTAAGGTGTTTTTTTAAAATGGGACAAGTTCATTCACAGAATAATTCAGATTTCATGTTGTAATGTTTTTATATGTTCGTATAGCAATATCAAGAATATATTTTTAACATACTTCAGCATCTTTGGAGTTAAAGTAATTTCTGACAAACGATTTGTACTATCTGTACAAATGTCAAACCATTTCCTTTTTCAAGAGAGGAACTGAATAAAAAGTATTTAATCAGAGACAGTTTCTTCCTAAAATTAGATTATCTATAGCCAATAATAATTTTAGAAATATTTCTAGTTCAAGTTTTTCTACTCCAATAATAGAATAAAATGCATGTGTAAAGCCTAGGTTCAATATGAAATTTAAAAGACATTTTGTCGTTCCATTTACGCTCTACTTTAGTGAATTCAGGCAAAAATAGGAGGTTTATATATATTTCTCCTTAAGAGATACTGATTCTAAAATTATGTGGATAAAAATTTCATATGAAACATAGTTGATACTCTCAAGGAGTAGGAGGACACACAAAGGAAACACAAATGTTTACAAAATGTATTCAGAAATAATCAGATAAATAGTACGGCCATAAAATAAGAACCATAAAATTTATACTGTGATGTAACTTACAAAGACAATGAAATACATTTTCCCCAGACGTTTTTCTTCTTTTTTTAAACCCAGAAATTGAGTGAAAAAAATACTTAATGGTAATACCTTTATCTCAAGCATTGGCCTTAATCATAATATCCTCGCTTTATTTAATTTAATATTTAAATCCTATCCATAATGTAATGAAATATATATATATATACCATCCCACTTTAAAACACCAACAAATCAAGATGTGGAAATTGGAAACAAATGTAGTATGTACCCTTTAAGTGTTGCTGTTTTATATACCGTAAAATCCGGCGTATAACGCGCACTTTTAACACAAAAAATAAGATCGAAATTTAGGGGTGCGCGATATGTGCCGGGTATAAAAATAGGAGCTTTAAAAAATGAGTATTAAAATAAATTTAGACTATATATTTATAAATCTATCGAAATACTGTTTATTTAAAAGAAATAACATACCTTATGAACTTTCACTGTTGGATAACATGAAAAGGTCGGCATATTCGTCTTCCGTTATATCTTCAGGCACATCATCGAATTCTGTATCATTTTCACCATCACTGTTACTTTCCTCCATAAATAAATATAATCATCTTCTGTTCCACACATCTAGACTGCTAGGTATACAACATTTCTTAAATAACTTTGGAAGTAAGTCAGGTTTAATTTCATTGCATGCTTTTATTATCCACTCACATACTATTTGCAGACTGGCATGACGCATTTGACCTCCTTTCGTAAATGACTTTTCTCCTTCTAGCATCCACCTATTTCACTGTCATTTTAAATTTTGTTTAAAAGGTTTATATTGATGCAAACATCTAATGACTGAACTAGTGACGTTAATCCGCCAGGAATAACTACTGTATCTGTGTTGCACTCAGCAATTTTTTTCGTATTATCTGTTACATGGGATCTGAACGTATCCCAAACTAATAGACAATGGATTCCGTAAGGCCCCTAAACGCTTTTCCCAAACATTTTTTATCCCTAATTTCACCCATTTTCACGTATTCAATATTATTCATAGTATTGAACATACTATTCACAGTATTGAATATACTATTCATAGTATTGAATATACTAGAGACAGCGAGCGTAATAAGTCTCAGGCTTGTTCTAATTTATTTCAAAACCAATCGTCCGCCTCGTACATCACACGAAAGGGGAAAAAAGGAATCAATGTTTATAGAAATGCGTGGGAAAAATTCAACCATGGCGCCGATTTGGTCTCTCCTCACCCTCCCTTTTTGCGCTTAAGGGTTGTATAATTCTAGAAGTATTCTATTTTTTCAAAAGAGAGAGTCTCGAATGATTCTTCCAATAAATAATGACTTCAAAACATAAGAAAATTGCACACATACATTTCA
This sequence comes from Trichonephila inaurata madagascariensis, assembly GCA_019973955.1. NCBI lineage: Eukaryota > Metazoa > Arthropoda > Arachnida > Araneae > Nephilidae > Trichonephila > Trichonephila inaurata. The sequence continues at coordinate 50,962 of BMAV01026938.1, forward strand.
ATTTTTTTCTTAAAAAAGGGGGTGCGAATTATACGGCCAACATACCTAAAAATTAAAAAAAATACAGCTTTAAAGAATAGGTGCGCATTATACTCCGGTGCGCGTTATACGCCGGATTTTACGGTATATATATGTTTCACTGAGTTAAACAATATTCATATTGATTAAAAACTGGTAACGATCCTGATTATATTTATTATTCTTTCGTCAGGTTTTATCAGATCCTCAATATAATCCTCATGCTTTACAACTTTCCCAGAAAATAAGAAATTAAAAAAATAAGTTACTTCCACCATTTTATATTTAAAAAAAAATCAAATATCCTTTATAAGGATGAAGCTAATGCTTCAGGGTAATACTTCAGAACATCCTATTGCCTACGTGACGAATGCCGTAGCCCCTTTTTTATATTCCAATCGATGCCCACAGAAAGGCCGAACCTTACAGCATTCGTCTATAAATCCCAAAGCTTTACTAACACTGTATTCGAGACAGATATTTCTTTCCCAAAAGCAATCATTTAGGCAGGTTCCTAAACTGAAATTTGAAAAATCTATTTCGTACACTGACAACTTCTGCCAATAAATTCTGGTACATACGGCCTCTCAACTGTAAGCGGTTTTTTTTTCCTTCAATGAACAAATGGTCTTATATTTTCTTAAAAATTTCCATCTATTTCCCATTTTTCTCTTGTTGAGAAAGCAATAAAATAGATTCACTGAAGTACATTATGAAAAATGATAAATTTAATGTTTTCCCCACATGTTTCGAATTATATTTTAATGATTCTGGCTGTTCTGAAATTTTGGAATTTTCTAACAGATGAATTAATATGTTTTTCAAAGTAACTCACTTTGTCATTGTGATGTTTCTTTTTTTTCCATCAAAACTAACAAATAAGAGTTACATATGTTTTCTTTACCATTAAAATGTTGCATACTTTAAAGAAATATTTTATAAGTTAAATGAAATTTTAATGGCAGTAAAATAAATGCTCTTTATATAAAACAATGCATGTCTTAAAATTAATTATGAAATTTTGATTACCTAAAATACGGCGAATAACGCGCCCTGATGTATATAACGGTGGATATATTTTTAATTTTTAGTTATATTTGTCGTATAACGTGCACCACTTTTTTTATAAAGAAACCTCAAAAGTACATGTCTAGTGTTACTATGTTCTGAAGTCATTTATTCGAGTTTTTATCCCAGGATTTTGAAAATATAGTATGCTTCTTGAACTATACAAGCTTTTAAGTTCATTAGGGAAGATATTTCTTTTAAATAAAAAGTATCCCGATCTATGTAAAACTCTGATTTTTTTATGTTTATCTCTTATTTTATTTTATTTTTGAAGCTATCATTTTTATACCCGGCGTATAACGCACATTCATAAATTTCGATCTTATTCAATTCCTACTATTAGCTCGCACTGTCTATATATTTATTTATTTATATATTTGTATATTTAATTACTTATCTTGGTGGGATTTTCAATCGTTAATAAAATACATTTTAAAGCGCTGAATTGAGCTGAAATTTTATATACAGGATCATTTTGGATGACAATACAATAATTTAATTATAATTAATAAAAATTAATTGATTTAAACTAATTATTTAAAAAAAATTACAAATACAGCCCCGTTGGCGACTTAGCGACCCTTTTGGCGACTTGTGTCAAAACTTGAAAAGGTTTTTTTTTCACGTGTTAAAGCATTCAGTTGGACTGAAATTAAAAGAACAATACGATACTTTAAGGATAATTAAAAAAAACTAATTACCACTTAATGTTATGATTCTGTCCTATGTATATACATATTTATATTAATTGTAACTATTTAATAAAAAGTAGCTAAAATAAAATGTTTCGTTGTTGATCTAAGTAGGAATTGACTTAAAAACTATTTTTTATATTATATATGTTTTTTGTGATAAAAGCGCGCGTTATACGTTGGATTTTACGGTAATTATCTTGGATATTATATTTTATATATTGATAGGACATAAGAGGAGAAAAAGCGTTTCATATGTAAATTTGTTTCCTTACTTATTTACAAGTTATATTTTGTCATAGTAAAATGTATTCATAATTATATACAATATTTTAAATATATTACAATAAAACTAGACATTGATACTCGGAAGACGTGCATTGCACACGCAAATAAAATAATAGTTCTTCAGTTTATAAACATTTAGAATCATATACAATATATAAGCACTGGAATAGAATTATACTATACTAACGAATATAGAATAACTAGTTTTCATTACATCTTAAACTTCCGTGGAAGTATTACGTTTCTCACAATTTAAACCAATATGAAAATTCTTAGAAAAATGAGAAATAGAAAATTTGATTTCAGTAGAGGAATAATTATTAAAACTTGATGATGATTACTCAAAATATCCAACCCAAGCGATCGCATTTCATTGCTTGTTGTGAATTCGTGTTAGTATAAATATTACATTTTATTTATGTAATTCAAATCTTATAAATATATTCTAGTAAATGCTTATAAATCTATATACGAGGAAAAGTCAAAAAGTTTTCTTTTTGCAAAATTTAGCAAAAGCGCTAATATCCAGCGCTGAATAAGGGGTGGTTGCCAACACTTCTATACAATGTGCCACTTGTCTTTCCTCCTAGCCATTGGAGTGCTGCAAACCGTTCAAGAAGGTAGCTCAGTGCTTCTCAAACTTTCCACATTTGCGACCCAATATTCACTCAACGCGCCCGCCTTCCTTACAACAACACTGTATTGAATTAAATAATACTATACTTCGACGCTAAATCTACAATGCGACTTTAACCACTTAAGGTATCCGACTACGTTCGGAACCATGATTTTGCAAAAGCGTATAAATGGAAAGTATGTATGATATTTAGTATCACTTAGATTAGAAAATGTATATAAAATTGTTTTAAGAATAGTATTACAATAAAAAAATTATTTAAGTACAGTATTTTGACAAAAAATGAACATAGAATGACCCATTTTCAAAATATTCACCTTTTGTGAAAAATGCTTCTATTGTAATAATATTTCACCTGTATATAGGTCAGGTCCCTGTACAGAGGCTGAACTAGAATTTTTTAAATATATAACTTAGAAATGGGTTTATCCACGTTTTACGACAACTGAAGGGACACATTTCAAGAAAAAACGCCGATAATTATTTCAATGGGTTGTAACTTTGTAAATAATGTGAATTTTTCAAAAATCATGGTTGAGCCTCTGGGCAGAGGTCTGAGCTATATACAGGCAAAATATTATTATAATAGAAGTATTTTTCACAAAAGGAGATTTTGAAAAAAGGTTATTCTAAGTTAGTTTTTTGCCGAAATATTGTCTTTAAATACTTTTTTTTTGTCAAAATGTCCTTAAACCAATTTTATACATATATTCTAATCTAAGTGACACTAAATATCATGAAAATTATTCACTTATGAGCTTTTTTAAAATCACGGTGCTGATCGCAGTCGGATACCTTAAATGCCACCGGTGTATATAAACTACTCGGTCAGCCAAAGCGTTAATTGCCCCGAACGAATATATATGTCTTTCCGAAATACGATCCCTTCTGCGCATGGCTATCCATAAAATTATTCCGAAGGCTTTGGATTACAATGAAAGGACCTTGACAGTACTTTCGAAAGATTTACTTATTTCAGAGGATTTGCTTATTTGTGCCTTTTCTCCCCCCCCCCCCAATACATGACATACGCGTGCTTACGTGGGAAACAGTGGCATTGGGGAGGGAATCCAGTAACTTTTTACCTGTAGTTAATGGATTTAATATAACTGTACAAATTATCAAAATAAGTGTTAATTTTTTAATATAATTTTATATTTGACAAGTCCACGGGGTCAATGGTTATTATTAAACTTGTTTTTATAATATTTTTAAATTAATTATAAATTACAATGAGCAGTACTGATACATTTATAAGCGTATTATATCAGTGTAAATGTGTATTTTATTTTTTATTATGTGAGAATGTATTTTGATTGTTTGCTTTCAGCAAATAATATTTTTTTTAAAAAAAATAATCTTTTGTTTACGTTTTTCAGTATGCTCGCGCCCCCCTTGTAGAATTATCACGCCCCCCTAGGGTGGCACGCCCCACAGTTTAAGAAACGCTGAGATAGCTCCGTTGTCGATCTACATCAACGAGGAAACGAGGGCAATGATTCGGCTTTTCTTTGCAGAAAGTGTGAAACCTGCGCTGGATACTAGCCTTCACTTCCATCACGTCATATAAAGAAGTTTTTTCTGTTTAAGGCACTATATTCATTCGTAGACCTTGCTTTTCCATAAACAGGTGTCAACATACTGCATTTGTATGCGGTGAATAACTTCCGCTAATAAACAAAAACAAACACACACAAAAACGAATCACTACCCTTCTTGCAGATCGAAACAAGCAGTACATGCAGCCTTGGTGCATATAGAAGACGAAGCTGCCATGTTAAACAGTCTGCTGCACTCCAAGGACTACGAGAGAAGACGAGTGACACATTGTATAGAAGTATTGCCGACCACACCCATTATTCAGCACTGGATAACCTTGCAAAAAGAATTTGCAAAAGTTGCTTTACTTTTGGACTTTCATTTTTATTTCTATATAACATAATCTTTGATTAAATATTTCTGGTAAGTGTAATGTTAAATTTCTACAAAAGGAACTCTGAATGATCATAGAAATGTATCGTACTCCTTGACGCTCAATTTTGCATGTTAATAAATTTTTCTAATTGAATTAAGCAAATAACAAAGATTTAGTTTGAAAGATGGATACGTATTAAAGACGCAATCCTACAGTTGAATTGTCTTTTTTTGTATGTAAAAAAAATTTTTTCAAAGCGTGGATTTCATTTGATTGCTTAGAAATATCTACGTATTTTTAGAATTACCGCCCTAATATTAAGAAGTTAAGAGAAAAATCCATTTCACACATATAATATTCTCAATTTTTTAGGATACTTTTATCAATTATTTTATTGAAAAAATTTAAGGATTATTTTATTAAGAATAAAGCAATGTAAATTCCTATACTTAAGTAGAAGTCCAAAATGTATTATGTAATACTCTTTTTTAGGTCAGAATTTTGATCACATTTTATGTTTCAGTTATTTTTTTTTTCATTTTATTTTTTTCTGATTGTGCATCAACGCGGCACTTCCGTCTACATATTCCTATACAAAAATTGTTTGTTTTAGTGAGCTCTAACCCCTTAAATTTTGTTCCATGATTTTAGAATCACCCTCTTACAATATATTAGAAAATGAAGGAATTTTTTATCTAAATTTATAAGAAAGAATTGTCGAATGGAATATAAAAGAATAATTGTTAGGTGATGAGTGTGAAATCTATTTTCAATACCGATCAAATTTATTTTGAATTTAATTACGTTTTTTCATTGACTATTTATAATTTTTTGTAATCAAATTTCTAGGAACATTTGGAATGAATTAAGAAATTTCCTTCAAAAAAGAATTTAAACATGTAAAAAATGTTTTGCATTTATAAAAAAAGAAGAAAAACTATGAAATCTTTTTATTTGATTAAGTTAACATATCTAGAAAACTTTCATCATTTAAGAAAAACACATCTATTTTTTTTTAATGAAATTTTTAAAAGATATACATATTGTAATTTTCTGAGTAGTTCGTAGTGCACCGTGTTAAGCCAGAAAACGCACACACAAGCTGCTTTCCTTCAATGTAGTTATGCTGAATAATTTTGAATTGCAAGAGAGTATTTCGTGACTATACTTCAAACAAATGCAATTTTTCGATCGTGCTTTATTTTTCCTAACATAAAATCAGCTAATTCATTTTTAAACCCATTAAAGTTTTTTTTTTTTATTTTCCAAAAAAAAATCATCTTATTGTTTTTTTTACTTGAACTCTTGAACATGTAGAAACACCACACAAATTATTAAAATTAACTTCAGATTTCTCTTCTGCTGCTCTTTCAACGATTTTCCGTCATTTAAGAGTTATTGTTAATAGTATAATCGTTGTATATTTATTTTTATTAATTATCATTAAATGCTGTGCATTATTTTGCAATTTAATTATCATAGATCCTTGAAGTTTTCAACAAAGTTTATTTAAATGTTTATTCACCTGAACATAATTGTAAAAAAAAAGTATCATATTTTTAAAAATAGCAATTTACACTTGAATAATTGTAAGACAATAATTTTTTGAAATAATCAGATGATTAAGTTTTTTTACATGTGATTCTGAGAAAATTCAGAGAATAGTTCAACATTTAAATATGCTTAAAATTAATTTTACAGTAATACTTCGACCAGTGGCGCACACAAGGGGGGGGGGGCCCTCGGGGTCCGGACCCCCCCAAGGCCCTTGATTATTTTCCCGATTGATTATAATTTTAAGTATATAATATGTAAAATTTAATTAAATATTTGTTTTTAATGATTAATTTTAATTAAAATTAATTAAACCAATTATTTATTCAATAATTAGTTTTTTCTGTTTCCTGTCCCCAAAAATCGACAAAATCAAAAGGAGCATGATACAAGAATGGTGGACTTTCGACCCTGGACCCCCTCCCCCTTGGAAAACTTCTGTGTGAGCTACTGACTTCGACTTATGCTACCCCTACATACGCGAAAGCGGAGTTACGCGATTTTCAAATCTCGTTCATTCGTCTTTTGTTTGAGAAAAAAATGGCAAAATTGGTGAAACTGGAAAAGTAATTAAAGAAGTTGTCGATCTTCAAAGGGAAATGAATTTTAGAAATGTATAGTGATAACGTTCAGGAATTGGTGAATTCTGACAATCACAGGAACTGACAATTCATAAACTCATCGAAATGCAAAAGCAAGGCATTAAAGAATTTGAGTCTTTAGACCCAATTCAATCAGAATATCAAATGAAATTCTGGAATTTGACAGAAAACCTCAGTTAAGTTCAAGAAGGGTTAAAAATTTTATTAAATTTAGATTCCAACGAAAAGCATACTTTTTTCAACAAAATAAGGAATAACAAAAATTATTAGCATGCCACGAGTACGTTTTGCGGAAGAAAAAAAAATATTTGAGTCGGCAGACTACTTTGTTAGACTTTGTGAAACTTTCTTCATCAAAATAACTTTATTTTCGATTTTGTATTTATGCTGTAAAAAGTTTTACAAACAACTTTCCCTTTGTATGCGACTTGTCTTTGTATTGTTTCCATTGTCTTATATGTAGTTTTTGTATGCGAAATTATACTCCAACTTATGCAAATTCGATTTATGCAGTTATCACTTAGTTCAACCTATAGCGTAAGTTAGAGGTGTTACTGTATTTATAAAATTTGAGCGGAAAGAAAGCTTGCTATGTATGGAGAAGCTTTAATGACAAATTTTTATAATAAATTTTAAACTAGAATGCCTGAAACATAATATGCTAATGAACATATGATGTAAATTGTAGATGTAATGTTTAATTTTATATTAACAAAATGATCCTTATTTGGCTCAAATAATTCATTCAGTTATACCAATTCATTTTTTTTCTTATAAAATTCTTCCTTTTCATCATTAGATAATCTCAAACTCAAAAGCAGAGCAATTTAATTTTCATTTAAAATCAAGCAAATATTAAATTTCATAAAACAATGGTGCACTTAAAGTTATAATTATGAAATGATGAATAATATATATATATTAAACATTTTTGCATCTCTCTCTTTCTATAAAACTAATTTGTATCATTATTGTTTTGTTTTATTTTTTAATTAATTTTTGAATCAAGCAAGTTTATTAAAATTTTATTAATTTGTAAGTGTGAATAATAACTTTAATTCGACTCATAATAGGTATAATTAATTTTTTGGTTCCATTAAATTATGTAATGGATCTCAAAGCATAAATGTAGAATTAATTTAAATATTATTTCAAAGCAGAAGTGATTATTGATCAATGGAATGCTATAACTTAGGATAGTAATTAAAATTCCTACAAAATCATTTTATCTAATGTAAACTTTTAACAGTAAGTGTTACAGTATAGAATAAATCGATATATTCAATTACGATAGTTAAATAGTTTATTCTAATAGTTTGGAAGATAGTTCAAACGAGTATAATTTGTAACAATATATCACATTAAAATGTCAGTAGTATAGAGATTAATTCACTTAATTTTTACTTCAACAAATAACTGAACAGTAGAATAATGAAGGCTATCGGGATAATAAGCAAAGGACGGAAAGAAAAGTTACGAGTATCACCGATATGTTGATGTTTCAGTTTTCATTTCTTAAGAAATCACACAAAATAAAAAGATTGTTGAAAATAAGACCGAAAAATGCCTCAAAAAGCATCACTTTTTGTAAAAGATGAAAAACTATGGAGAACTACTTTTGATTTGTTATAACCCTGAAATCTCCGTTTATTTATAAAAATACTTTTAAAAATAAAAAAATAAATACCTAAACAAATAACAAAGCTTGAGTTCTTTTAGATATATACTCATGAGGTCGTGCAATTATGTATTTTAGATTTATTAATAAATCGTCGAATTTAAAAAGCTTTATGGAACCAATGATTTCAAACAAAATGTTTTCTAAGTCAACCCTTACAATGTTTAAATTATAAAAGAGATACAACGTTGGTTAACTATGTTCTATTTCAGAAAGCATTAGAAATTATCTTTCGACTGTGTCAAAGCATAAGCCTTTAATTAGGGTGTTGCGAAATTCGACCAACAAGTTCAGAAGGGTGATAGTATCACGACCCTAAGGTCACGGGTGTACTTTGGGACACCGAATCAGCATACATCAGTATAAAAATAATCATTTTTTTCATTTTTTTTTATTTCGATTCAATTAATTTACGATCAACCAAAATTACAAACGGAGGGAGCAATCAATTTAGATAACTATCTTAAGTTAATAAGTCAAATAATTAAACACTTATCTGTGTGTGATCCGATAGAAAAGCACTCGTCAGCTCTCTCCTGGGTGGACAATAATCCACAGTCTATCCCTCTCTTTCACCAAGTTTTTCGAAAGGCACTTTGCTAATCTCGCCTTAAGAGCAGCTTAACGACTAACACCAACACTCACACTGATAGCATTTAAATAGCATCTAATTTAGCGTAAAATCAAGTTATCTCTAGAGAAGGAGATTTTAAACTCGAACAACGGTTACAGAAGTATTTCCTGAAGAGGATTAGTGAAAGCACGTGAGTAGGACCCGTCACAATAGCAGGCAGCACGGTGTCGATAAATCACCATAGAACATGGGGCCACAAACTGCGTTTAGTCTGAGTTATATTCACAAAAATAGTTACAAAGGATGTGATGTTGAGTGAAATGAGAAGGGGAAGTAAGAGGTAAGAAATACATTTATTAGACGAAAAGCATGTTAGAAGTACGAAAAATCAATCACAGCTTGACTTCAGGAATGCAACAAGTGATAGTCACAGGAATTGTCCGAAGTTACTTCCTCGTAGTTCATAGCACAGCCAACATCGATGGACGTAGGATTGTCGGACTCGTTCAAACTAATCCGCTTGCATTTCGGACGTCGAATTTTGATGTATTGTTCGTATTTTAAACATCCTTTAGGTCTAATAAATGTATTTCTTATCTGTTATTGCTCCTTTTCATTCCACTTGACAAGACACCCTTCATAACCGTTTTTGCAAATTACTCCGACTAAAGGGGATTTACAACACCATATTCTATGGTTATTTGTAGTTCTTACTCTGCCTAAAGTTAACCCTCTGAATTTGTTGATGATGAAGCGGATGTCTACATAATGCAGTAACAGCCTTCGGACAAGAGGGATCACTTTTGTCTGGTGTTCATGTTACGCAGATTCGGTACCAAGCGTCACGGGTCCTTTACTTCGAATTTGCGCCACTTCATTGGTGGCCTTGACTGAATTAAGTAAACGCAACCTTCTGATCTGATTCCGCCAACTACCCGCACCAAGAGAAACCGAAACGTCATCAGACCCACTTGACGCAGCAACCAAAGTCGTCAGACTTACTTGACGCAACACCTCCAATTAACAGCAACATTTCACACGTTTGCCGTAACAAATATCTCGCTTATTCACCTATCCACCGACTCACTGGAACACTGTAGCAGATTTATACATAAGCCAGTAATAGCCTATGGTCAAGAGTGATTCCTCTTGTCTATTGGTAATGTTACTCGGGTTTGGTACTCAGCGTTGCGGGTTCTGTCCTCCGGATTTGCGCCACATCAATGTCTTACAACCCCATGTTTTAAGGTGATTTGTGGTCCCCATGCTGCCTACTGTCAACCTTATGAATTTATCGGGTGAATTCGGCAACACTTTATATACTGTACATGAAAGCAAAGTGCATTTCATCTTCTAGCTAAGACAACTTCCAATAATGAAAGTGGACTAATACTACCTACAGAAATATTTATGAAGGAGAATAAAATACTTTAAAAACGAAATATCTGTTAATATAAGAATCATTTTCATTTTTCAAGAAGGGGAATGCACTTCATCAAATGACT
>BMAV01026938.1:66492-94327 GCA_019973955.1 Trichonephila inaurata madagascariensis
AATCATTTTCATTTTTCAAGAAGGGGAATGCACTTCATCAAATGACTCAAATTTTAATGTAATTGATCCAGCTAGTTACACAATCAGATATCGGAAAGAGAGAGAGAGATGTAAGAATTCATAGATTGAAATTTCACATATTTTGCCTTCTATGACTTGAAGTGGCCGAACAGAAAATATTAGTCCATATTCTTTCTTTTTATTAGATTACTGTAGATTAAAGTCATTTAAAAAATAAATGAAATTTAAATATTGAATGTATTTTCTTTTTTATTTTTTGAGTAAAACAGGCAGTGTCTATTTCTTAGAACATTGTTCATTCTTAAACGACAGTGTCTATTTTTTAGAACATTGTTCATTCTTAAACGAACTAAAATTTGCAGATAAAATAAATTATTAAATATGTGTATATATTCTTGTATAAATCATTTTTTATAGTTATTAAAACTGAAATATATTTTTTTATCTAATGTTTATTATTAGAATAGTTTTTTTAATAGCGTGAGAACCGAAACGGAATCAAATTTAAATCGATATATTTAAAATCTATTCTTAAATAGCTAGAGTGCGTCATTTTTCCCCCTACACCAAAGGTAATTTTAATTTATGCTGAAAAATTGAATGATTTGATGTTCTCAACATCCGAAAAACACTTATTTTTTTCAAATATCACTTTTATGTAACGTTTGTTGAAATCGCAAAGAAAAGTGAAAACAACGCATAAAAATATATTGATTTTCGGATACCAAGAAACAGTAAAATTATAAAGGTATTTAAATTTGTAAACCCATAAAACTAACGACTCTATAATTTAACACTTTTAGAAAGAATGTTCCAGAATAAATTTGATACTAAGGTTTCCTAATGGAGAAAATGTTACAGGGAACACGCTGCAAAAATTATTTTATTTTAATGTGTTGCAATTTTTATTTTCCAACCAGTATTAATATTTTAATGTAACAAAGCGTTTCTTTCGTTGGCATTACGCTATGGAAATATACATTGCTATATTTAATGAAAATCACCTGGAATTCCAATGAATACTTTTTATTAGCTTACACTAAAGAGAAAAAACGTTTACACACACACACAAACACACACACCCACATGCATTATTGACGAAAATTAATTTGTTATGCGTTTGTACGTAATTTGGATTTATTCACCAGAAATGCATTGATTAATTTATATTAATTATTTCATTTGAGCACTACAAAACTTCCCTTCAAATTTGTAATATGAAAAATGAATCATATTCAAGTACTAAACATAAATATCACGTCTCATACACAGTCAAAGAGGGAAAGAGAAACTGAGAAACAATTTTTTCACATTTCAATAAAAACAGCTATTAAGATGAGAAAAAAATGTCTTTTCTAGTGAATATAAAAATCTCTTTAAATTATGCTACATAAAATGAGAGATTTATAGAAAGTGAAGTTTTATATGAAGTTTTTATATGAAGTTTTTATAAAAAGTTTTTGCTGTACATGTAGTAAAATGCCTGTTGTTGTGCATGCTAAAGTTATTTTTTTATGAATATTGCAACACTTCTAAGAACATAAGCAAGGAGGAATTGTTTCATTATACCATGACAAAAGTGTACTTAAAAAAGTGCAGCCTAAATGACTTTTGAGGCCATTAAATTTATGACTCAGGACAGAATTATGTAATGTTGTGTAATAAAATGAACTACCACAAAAAATTTCAAAGCAAGTGTTTCAAGAGACAGCTGTATAAATGAATTCTTTTCTATTATTTAAAACATAATTTTCTTTTTTGCATAAAATGACTGAGATTTCACAAATGTTTTTAAATAATATAAAGTAGAGCTTACAATGAAACACGAATGCTTAAAATTTTACATTTTGGGCTGATTCATTACAAAGTTTTAAATGACGTCATTTAGCTTTATATAACCTGCTTATATTAACATTTTTTTAAAAAGAAAAAGTTAAAATGAAGATTTACAGCAAATGAATCTTCTAATCCAAGTGGAGCCTTGCACTGCTTTTAGAAAGTAGTAATGCATTGCATTACTTTAAGACGTTATGTAGTTAAATATATAGCTTGAGTAGAATACATCTGAAACTAATTAAATATACAAAGAGGATAGAAAACGTAAATTTCTCTCTCATTGGGAAGATGAAATTTAGCAAAATTAATGCCATTAAAGATTTTCACAACTGATGAAAGGAAAGTTCTATTTAGTTATCTTTATAGCAGCTACACACCCACATAAAAAAGGAAGCCCACACACACCCATTTAAAGTAAACCTTATTCAAAAATAAATGGAAAAATCTGATATATTTTTTATTTCTGTGAATTTAATACATATGAAACGTATTCTTCTTACGATATGTGTGGAAGTTTCTGTGAAAATATTTAGTGCCGTCTTGATCGAGGAGCATCTTTCACACACACACACACAGATCAAAATCAATTGTGTGGAATTTCTTAAATCAGTTTTGGCACAAGCTTGAAGCGAATTTTTCCCTTCACAGAAGTAAAACAGTAAAATATGGCGAAAATGAACAGTTTGGTCATCCTTGTTCACCGTGCTATCGCGAATAGCCTACACTGAAGAAAATCAATCAATATGTTCCTTACAATTAAGATTAAACTGTCAGTTATCAATGACGTAACAACCGCTAATGCAAATGCTTCACAGGTGTATCAGAAACTACACTACTGTCATTTGTTAAAAAAAATACTGACTTTTTACTCAACCCAATATAATACTGTTTCATGTCCTTATTTCCAATTCGACTGGTCATAGTATAGAAGATGAAAATTAAAATCAAGATGGGTTGATTGATTGATTGAATATTAACGTCACACTGTTCAGCTACACGAGGGCTTTTGGCGACGGACCACGTAATTTTGAACCACGGTCAAGTGACGTGGACGACACCTGAGCTGGCACCCCCCTCTCCTAACTACCACGCCACACCAACGGGAGGACGTTTCAGCTCTCGACAGATTTAACGTGCATCGCTGCCCTACACGGCGAGTCTTTAGTGGTACTGGACTCGAACTCGTGACAAGGTAAGCCACGTTCCGATACCTATACCACTCGGCTACCGTGGCCACAAAATCAAGATGGGATTTTTCCAATTCAAAGGAAAAACATACATACGCAACTAAATCTGACGAAACCACACCAACCTATCGATTAAAATAATAATTTTCTAATTTGCCGTTCAAGTGCTATTGTGTTCATCAGTAGATGAGAAGTATCCTTGAAATGCAAGTATTGTTAATGACACTATCGAACAAAAGAACTGTAATTTTATTCTCTGATATATAAGCTTTATCAGATTAAAAGTACCATTTTCTTCCTAAGATATGATAACATATACTTGTTACTACTATATGATTTTGAGTAGTTCTTTAATTCTCATTTTTAATCCTAATTTCTTTTGGTTCATCGACATTTTCCTAGATGACACCAACATTTATATCGTTTGGTAAATTTTGAAATCAGTAAGCGTCTTATTTTTAATTATTCACATTCATCCTTCCCAGTAAAATATTTTGTACTTTTATGTGGTTTTTATGATTTTTAAGTAAAATTTATAATAATAAAAGCTTTTATTGAGAGTTTCTTTCCTTTGGTGCATCTCTATGGCAATCGTAGTGGGATTTCCTTGATGGGTGTGCTTAATAATCTTACTGATAAAATTTAAACTGTATGAATACTTTCGGATTGTCTACTTTTGGGGGGGGGCAATGGAGGATGGCTTTCTATTTTACTTCCGGGTTTGCAGATGTCTGATCTGACCGTGGTATTCAGGTTCCATATTTGAGAATTCAGAATTTTTTTTAGTCTTAAAGGTACTTTTTAATACTATATTTTCTCTTCTTTTTCAGGCCAGCAATATAAATAAATATATGGTAGGATGGAGTATTAAATTAATGTTCAAACCTACAATTTAATCAATCTTTTCGTACTGGGGCATTTTTACTTTGACCTACATCATATATGGTACCGGCAGCATATGTGGTGCACGCCGCTATTTAGAAGCCACTCCAATAATTCATCTGCGCATGAGTGCGAGCCTGCCAGTCGTTAGACGCTCGACGATCCTGAAGACAGACGACGCTATTTTGAAAATGACAAGCAGCCAGACGATATTACCTAGTGTGTGTTAAGACGTTGAAGGGGATTAAATGAAGAACTAAACTGTATAACTATCTGTATTGCATATAGCAAGTAAATAGTAATGAATATAATTAAATCTATAATTAATCATAAACGAAGTGCCATTCCTGACAAGCCCACCCACTACACACACACACATATATATATATATATAGAGAGAGAGAGAGAGAGTCTTATATACACCTATATTTTATTTCTATATATTTTACTCCTATAAATCAAATAAAAGTAAAATTAATTTGAGAATAAATCCTTAGGAAATTAATCTGCAGCTTAGCACAGCTCAATGGAGGACAAAGGGAAATGTACTTACTTTAAGAAAGTTACATCTATTTGTGTCTTCCTCTTCCTATGTTCAAGAATTATCTTAATGAATGCTCCATGGCATGTTCATGACTTCAGTCTTAAGAGATTCCTAGAAAATAATTCATTTATAGATAGATAGATAATTTTCAATTAAATAAAACTTCTTATTTTAAATTTATACACATTTATTTTTTTATCTCCTGCAATATACACCTTTTTTGCTATTTTAACAAAGCTTTACACTTATTTCGAACGCGTGCATGCCACTTTTACTTTTTAAGATTTTAAGAAGCTGCCCATCCGTTATAGTGGTTAGTGACCCTGACAACGGTGCCATATAACTTGGGTTCGAATCCCGGAGAAGACATGGATGTTTGTAAGTGTGTAGTGCCTTTGCCGGAGGGGGGGGGGGCCTCGCCATCAAGTCGCAAGTCCTCCCATGAGATTGGTGGAAGAAGAGAGGTGGGAGGTCTATTATCGCCCCAGAATGTTCTCCCTCAAATTGGGGTGAAACCGAACCAGATCATACTGTCACCTGTTGGTGCTCAAAGCTACGGCTAACGACATGTGTACAACCAGCCCCTCCACGATGAATTTCATAGGCCTTGGTATGATGTTACTGTCGATCAGATGACATAAGTAACAACAATAACAAGATGTTACGGTCTGAAAGCTTTCTCTTATTAAACCGTGATCACTCGCGCGGGGTGTTCTGTACACCCCAGCAAGAAGAAAATTCTCCCAGGATTCTAAAAAGAATGCGCAGAACTACGACTTTTTCTGTAGCTGCCCATTCTAGATCATTGAACCTTCAGGCCTGATGCAATCCCTCTTTCTCGAACGATTGGAATGTAATGACCTTCAAAAGTTTATCTGAAATGCTGAGAATCCCGCGAAAAGTTGAGCATATGTGTACAGTCTGCTCTGAATGTTTGGAGTATGATTAAAATATTATTTTTCTATATACTTTCTACTATCATTATCTCATTAATTATAAAGTATATTTATTACTGATATATACGTTTTATACTGGTTTATGAAAAAATATAAAATTATGTGTTTTAAAATGAAAATTTTGTATGTTTAGTTTAAATTAATGTGTTAGTCTCATTTGTATGCAATAAATTTAATAATTTTATTTGTATAATACAAAAAATATCTTGTACTTTATAAATATGTATCATAAAGACTTAATTTTATTTTCATAATTAAATACAAGTGTTAAAATTTTTGGGGTGTTCTCTACACCCCGCGAGTAACGACGGTGGCAAAAACAGGCGCGAGTGACCGCGGGTTTAAGCATAAATACCCTTGGGAAACACATAAATCACATATGGTGCCAGATTATACGATTAAGGCAATTGGAGTAAAGTTGGCATGTTAAGTTTTGTGAGGAAGACCTTGACAAACATTACAGAATGAGGCAATTACGCTTTTCACACAAATTTAATATTGATTATTTGTGATCTATAGTTTCAACAACCACACGACTTGTTAACCAATATGAGGAAGTATCAGTTTCATGATTTTTCTGTTTTTTGGTGTCCGACTTTGTCTTCGAAAGACATCCCGGTGTGTGTAGTTTTCAATGCTTTCTAACTTATCTTGGAAACGTTTTAAGTCATGAAACAGGTGCATTCATAAAAACAATAAACATTCATTAGCATCTTCTTCTTTTAATTAAAAAAAAAAGCTTTAGTAACTAGTGTCCCAAGTTTTATAAACAAACTTTTATATTTAGAGACAAGGGAAGGTGGCAAATGAAAGTGAAAGCTTCACGTTACACTTCTGTTGCGTGTACTACTTTGGCGAATGCGTGATCTGTCCTTATAGCAACATCAGCCTCCCTCTATTATACTGACACTTCATATATATAGGTAATAAAATGTAAAAGTTAGTTCAATCTTTCGAATTATATCGTAATTAAATAAATCATAAAGAAGGTGATATAAAATTCATATCACAGTGCCTTTCAACCAATGGTTGTGTGTTATCGACTTCTAATAATAAACATCAGATTGTACAAAAGTTTTTGAGGTAAGAAATCCCTTCCTCATTGAGTATCTGTGTGAGCTTTCTGGTGTTTTCTAAAGGATTCAATCGTGGCTCAAGGTCCTCCCCAAAGCATTTCTGACATGTTCAAGTATATTTTAATGAAATATAGGCAATCTAGTCAGCGAATATATTTTCGTGAATGTAATCTTTGTGTAGTTAGGTGTTGTTGTGTGTGTGTGTTCATTTTAACAAAGTTAGTACCAATGACACCTTGTAACAGATACACTTGAAAAAGCTTATCTTTATCAACGTAAAGAGTTCCGATAAGTGAATTTCTTTTAAAATGGCAGAACTGAGATGCCCCCAATAGCCCATTTGTGTGATTTCTCAGAGGGATGAAAGCATCTTCCCACCTTATTCCGTTTCAAATGACAGGGAGAATCATTTGTTAGACTAGCTCGACTCTAACTGACGAAGAGGCTCTCTGTGGATCCATCCATAAAATGTTCATTACAGCACTGTAGATGTGCCACAACGTCTATTGTCAATGATATACGGCGTTTTGGTAATGATAAATGGTAACATTTATCGTCCAATGAAGACTGCTGAACCGTTTTGTCTGCTGTCAGTTTCTTTTCTCCTATAAGACGGTATGTCAGTTGTCACTGATACATGTTTTCCAAGGCCGACCGAAACCAACCTTTCTTCCAGCTTTACCACTCCTTTTGAAGACTTTCTAAATCGGTAATAAAACACGAATTCTCGACACGTGAATAACCATAATGCTCTGTAACCATAAATGGGTTGCTGAGAAATTAAATACCGTAATATATGCCTAAATATACCATAAAATTATCAACACTTTAATTAGATATTTTCCTACTACGCTATATACACTGATGACCCCGTAAATGCAACACCCTGAAGAAAGCATGCAAATAATATGAAATTTACAACATGCATTAGCGAAGGTGAGATATGCAAATGATTAGAATTTCAGCTCAGACACACATCACGCGCGACTCTGCCGCCACCTCAAAGCGCTATTTAAGGCTTGGAGATTCCGACGATTTCAAGTTCGGCAATTGTGTTTTTCTTGTGGGTTTTTCAAAAAACGATCGGTTATGTCTCGTAAAAAACAACAATCAGTTTTTGATCAAGTATCCGAGTTCGACAGAGGAAGGAGAGTGACCTACCGAGGTTGTGGATTATCTTTCAGGCAAATCGGTAGTCGTGTAGGATGAAACAAAACAACTGTAATGCGGATATGTGACTGTTGGATTCAGGAAGGTACGACGGACCGACGTGGGGGATTGCATCCAAATCAGTGCACCACTTCACGTGAGGACAGGCAAATTGTGCGCATGGCAGTGACGGATCGCTCAGTCACATCACGAACCATAGCACAGCATATTGAGTCTGTAACGCATCATTCAGTGTCTGCGCGTACCATTCGACGCCATTTAACGCAGAGTGGTCTGTCCGCAAGACGTTCATTGCTTGGTCTACCCTTGAAGCAGAACCACAGACGTCTCCGTCACCAACGGTTCGATGAAAGAAGGATGTGGGTGGCAGAATGGAATCAAGTTGTCTTTACTGACGAGTCACGCATCTGTCTAAAACACCACGATGGTCGGATTCGAATCTGGAGACACCGTGGAGAGAGGATGCTGAACAGCTGCTTTATGCACTGCCACACTGGTTCTGCTCCGGGTATTATGGAATGGGGGGTATTGGATATCATTCTCTCACACTCCTCTAGTACGCATTGCCTGTACTTTAAACAGCCAGCGCAACATCTCCGAGGTGTTGGAGCCAGTTGTCCTTCCTTACCTTCAGGGCTTAGCCACAGATATATTTCAACAGGATAATGCGCGACCACACGTGGCACGCATAGTCCAAAGGTTCTTCTTCAATCACCAGATTGAATTGCTTCCCTGGCCGGCTCGCTCTCCGGATCTTTCGCCGATAGAAGACATGTGGTCCATGGTTGCTCAACGATTGACCCAGAGTACACCCCGAGCTGCACCAGATCAACTTTGGCAACGTGTGGAAGCTGCTTGGTCTGCTGTACCACAAGAACACATCGAAAGTCTCTTTGAATCAATGCTGAGGCGTGTGGCAGTGGTGATTCCCAACAATGGCGGCTACTCTGGCTACTGATTCTGGAAGGAACCACACTTCACAGAAGTCTATAAATTTAATCATTTGATACTTGGTCAACATGTTATCTACAAAATAAATTTTGTTGTGCTATCTCTTGTCTTTCTTGGTGTTTCATTTACGGTGGCCGGCAGTGTACATACAACAAGAAAAAATTAGCTATTTACTTTCTGTATCCTGGTGTTACAATTTTATTGACCTTTATCAGTGCTTTTCAAACTTTTAGTTCTTGTGATCCAATTTTTAATCATAATTTTCATCTCCCCCCGTACAATAACAATATACAGAAGGTAATAATAATGTACTATGACGTATGGCTACAATACGACTCTAATTATAAACCACACAAGTTTTTTAAAAAAATTATTAAATTATTTTAAAAATTTTGTAAACTACAAACCGATGGCAGTTACTAGTAAGTTTTAAACCTGTTCTTAGCATTGATATATTAATTATCAAATACATAGAGTGCAGTACTGATACATTTATAAATATATTATATCAATACAAATATATCAGAAAGTATTTTGTTTTGCTTTACTGAACTAAATTGGTAATTTTTAAAATAATCTTCTATTTTGAACTTTTCGATATGCTCGCGCCCCCCACGTATAGTTGTCACGCCCCTCTAGGGAGGCACGCCCCACAATTTGCGAAACGCTGACCTACATAGAATAATTCGACAGTAACCACTAAAAAGGGACTATAGACGATAAACACCTGACATGAATATATGCTTCAAATAAATTTTCTAAATATCCACATTAAGTATTATTAGAAGTCAAATTGATTTAGCATATATTTTTCTCCTATACAAAACATGATCGTTTTTGTTGAATTAGAATCAAACCAATTATCCTCAGAAAATCCCTGTGACAAAATTGGAACTAAAAATACCATTAAACATTATTCTTAGTCCCACTTTTTAATTACAGATTTAAATATTGTGAGGAAAATATTTTTTCATATATACAAAGCATAGTTTTTATGAAATGAAATATATCTAAAAAAATTTTACAGACTATAACTTTCATGTAGTTAAGAACAGAAAGGTAGACATTTCTCACTGAAATCTTTTCAGCATTAATTAATGAGGAAGAACACTTTTAATTCAATTTAATATCCCCCATATGTCATTCGACATTTGATTGTTTTTGAAATTTTAAAACCAAAAGTAATTTCTAGAAGAAACATTAGAAGTATTCTAAAACTTTAAGAAGTTGTAACGAGGAAACTACCATTAGATTTGATACATTAAATGAAATCAGACGGAACAAAAACAGTTTATCCCATCCATAATTTTTTTTAATAGAAATAATACTGTTTATAATGATCCTTTTCCTACAGTTATACATAGAAAGACTTCTAAAGACTAAAAACGAAATTCTTCTTTAGTCTGAATGTAAAACCTTTCTTTTATGATTCTGAATAATGGAAGTATTTTCAATGTATAGATAAATTGTATGTACTATGAAGACTCATATCTTTTGATTATTTTCCTAGAAATCGAAAATATTTTGTTATCTTTATTTTGTTATTGATTTATCTGGAAAAGATTTCAGTCTTTATGTATGAGATAAAATGTTGTAATTTTCTTCAAGGAGCCCTCAGATGTTGCCATTTTCTTATCTTTCAGACTGAAATGTTTATCCATGTACTGAACCTTACATGTTCAATTGAAATATCTGTACATTATATGGAATGCATTATTTCTCTTCTTTAAGGTCTTTTTGATGTTTGTATTAATTGCATACATCTTATTCTCTTTTTTAAGGTCTTTTCGATGTTTGTGTTAATTGCATACATCTTCTCTTCTTTAAGGTCTTTTTGATGTTTGTATTAATTGCACACATCTTCTTCTCTTCTTTACAAGCATTACAGCCGGTTACCGGCCAAGGTTTTCTCAGTCAGCTTACACCATCTCGATCTATTCGATGCTATATTCCTCCATTGGCCAACTACCACGTCCTTCAACTACTTTTCTACTTTATCCATCCATCTTGTTATCGATCTTCCTATTTTCCTTCTGGAGTTCCTCTACATACACTTGCATATACACAGCTTAAGTATATTAAGTACACTCATGTCCAAAATTAAGGTCACTAACACGTTTTTCGTTATTATTTTAAATTTCCTCCAGAAAATCTGATATAATTTGTATTTTATAAATTTTGAAGAACAGATAATACAATATCAGTCTTTAGTTTAGGAAAAGGTGTTGTTTAGATTTAGATTTTACAGAATTATTGGATTGAGACCGTTTAAATATACATGAATTTTGCATGCAGGTTTGTGAATATTGCATTAAAGTTAGCTTGTTTGCAGGTAATGACTTTTCATAATCGTTAATTCCTTGAGAGGGAGAGCCATTGTCAGGCTGGAAGTAGGTCAGTCTCCAGCGGAGGTGACTCAATGGTTACAAGTGGCCAAAAAGTGGAATCAATTCTAAACAAGTAGTACTTTCCCCAGGAAGGCCAGCCAAGGTTACCACAGAGCATCGGCATTTACACAGGATCGTTACTTGGCCTTAAGCGCACGACGGCATAGATGGACAATGGCTCTTTAGCCTTGCTGCAGTGTCTGGAAGAATAATTTCCAGGGAAACAGTGTAAGTCAGAGGCACAAGGCAGAGATTGTCCTTTACGGCCGGTTTACCAGTTATGAGATAATTTTGATTTCCTTTCAAGAATGATCCCAATCTCCTTATTTGCATTCTATTGTCATAAAAACAGTGCTTCCATATATTTTAATGAATTTATTTTCTTTCTTTTGACAAAGCTTCGCCTATTTTTACTTCAGAAATTAATTTATCGAGTGCAGTATAGAAGCAAAGAATTTTTACTGAGTTCCAGAATGAAATCTGTATTACTTGCTTAAAATTAGTTCAAACTTGCTTGTGCCTTTTTATTTTAATTTTTATTTATTCAAATACTTTCTGATTTTAATAAAAAAAAATATCCCAACAAATAACTGAATTTATCAAAAAGTACATCGGAAGCATTTAAGAAACACTCTATTTCTGTATCAATTCTTTCGTTATCCATAACACTTTTATAAGTTTATAAATAGCTATAACGTAAAAGGTTTTATAGGATGCTTTTACAGGACCTCTGCATTTTGTGTCATGAATTGCTTGATACATGAAAATTCTCGCTAAACTCTTAGTGCATTATTCTTAAATAATTGAATTTATTAGTGAAACAGACTATGACCGGGCCACTCAGAAAGGTTGGGCGGGCCCCAAGTGGCCCCGTGCTGCATCTTCAGTATCGCTGCAATGACGCTATTATAACCGGAGTGTGTTGTTTCTACACGTTTTAATGAGACTTCAAAATGTTTAAGACTGTGCTTCTCAAACTTTTAATATTTGCCACCCAATATTCAATCATAATTTTCCTGGCGCCTTCCTCTCCCCTCCATACAATAACAATGTATTGAATTTTATAATACTACACTTTAACGCTAAAGCTACAATACGACTTCAACCTCTTAAATGTCAGTGGTGTATATAAGCGTCTCTCTCAGCCAAAGTATTAAATGCTTAGACGTATATATACGTCTTTCCGAAGTACGATCTTTTCTATGCATTGCTATCCATTAAATTATTCCAAAGACTTTGGAATACAATACAAGAATCTTGACAGTGTTTACGGCATATTTACTTGTTTCAGATTATTTGCTAATTTTACCTTTTCCTCTCCCCCTCAATGCATCACATACACGCGCTTACACGGAAAATGGTGGCATTGGGAAGGACATCGCGTAAATTTATCCGGCAGTTTTGAGATTAACTATAAACCGTACAAATTACCAAGATAAGTGTTAATTTTTGTGTATATCATTTTATATATAACATTCCCATGATGTCACTACAAATTATTAAACATTCTTAACTTCGTATTGTTAAATTAATTGTAGAATACAGTGTGCAATAAATTTTTAAGTGTTATTATATCAGTGTAAATGTGTATTTTATTTGTCAGAATATAGCTTGTTTTACTTTGAGTGAATTAATATTTTTAAATAATCTTTCATTCTCTATTTTTCAATATGCTCACATCTCCCTTGAAGATTTATACCGCCCCCCCCCGGGCCCACGCCCCACAATTTGAGAAACGCTGGTTTAAAACTTTTGTTGATCTCACCGACTGTGAGGAGCTTTCTGTAATCCGTATTTTGAATACGAGGAATGTTAAGCCAGTTGGAATTCATTTTCAACTTGTAGAGAAATTTTAATAAATGATGAAATTCTGAGAAGGGTGACCTGTGATTCTTTGAAGAGAATTCAGTGGGGGGGGCAACCTTCTGCTGCAAATGAGGGTTTGGTAAAAAAATGAGTAAATTCTTGAAAACAGACGGTTTAGTACTAAAAGATTGTGCTTTGTAATGAGTATCAACATGTTTTAAATACTGTTCACAGGCAGCATCTTTCTTTAAACTGGGTGTAGACAAGTTGGTTTATCGATATAAAAAACATCGGAACAATGGTGGTAGGTAAGTAAAAATATTGTTTCCGATATGCTCTTTTATGTCAAAATAAATTTTGTTTTAAAAAAGGGTGTTTTTTTTATGCGAAGTTTTTCCAAAATGGTACAAAATTTCCGGACACATACATACGTACATATATATATATATATATATATACACAAATGCATCGATATTAAATATTTTAACTTCATTTAAGCTTAGATAATATTTAGTACAGCTAAAAATAAATATAAATTTTCGAACAAAGTATTATCTTAACGAAAGTTTCATGTACCACTAAATTCATACCATTAACTTGTAAGTAAAAAAATTTAAATATCTAGACTGTAGATAATTCAAACATTTTATAAATATAGATTCTGCAGTTATAAAAATTAAAAATTTTCATGCACAAAATTCACTTATTACTAAAGAAAACTATCTGCCTAAAGAAACTATATTCTATTAAAAAAATAATTATAATTAAGTATATTTTATTAGTTTTTATTTAATTCAAATTACTATAATATCAAAAAAGTAAAAAAATTTCATCTCTTTCTTTCTCTCTTTCTTTTTTTTTTTGGTTTAATCGTAAATTTTATTTAAAAAGTTTGAATATCAGGGTTATTAAAAGTGAAAAAGATAAATAAAGTAAATTTTATACATAATATAGATACATTTATTTTTTCTGAGACGTTTTTTTGCAAATTACTTTCACTCACATTTCCAAGACACCTGCTTCATAATATTCAACAAAAATTAAAATGCAGTTTTATGTTCTCAGTAATTTTTTTCATTAAAAAATTAAGCGGATATATTAATTTAAAACAGCGTAGGAATTTCAAATTCCCCAATAAACCAAAAAATATAAAAAAGTCAACTCGGGTACACAAGTTATTAAAAATGACTGTGTCAATAAGAAAAAAAAAAGTAAAACGTTCGCGTTAAAAATTAAACAATTTTACTATTTTTATCTTTCAAGAAATCCTCATTATAAAGCTGTAGAGAAAATATTAAGACAAATTTGTGGCTATAAAAACTCTAGATTAAAAAATTTTTTTTTAAGAAGAATGGAGATTCACTATAGGAACCTGCACACTTTCATTTTTAAGTGATTTGAAAAAATTGAAGGAATTTAAGCTAAGATCTTTTTTTTTTTTTTTTTTAAAATTGCCATTAAAACTCAGATGCAAAAGAAGCTAATATTAGCAAAAAGTATATTTTTTTGTGAAAAATTTTTTTTTTTCAAACAATATATGATATTCCTTTTAATTCAAAAAGTTTTCATTTGCATTTTTCTGTTGCATTTTAGTGTTTTTTTTTCTCCTTAATATCAATTTAAAGAAAATATTATAATTAATAACTATTTTTAAAAAAGAAAATCGTCTGTAAATTGATTCAACATATATTCTTTTTAATTGTTTCTGCTTGAAAAATATTAGTATACATTTTAAAATGAGTATTTTTCTGAACATTATACTTGAGTAATAATTCCATCACTAAAAACATTCTAATTAAATAAACATTTCTTTAGGAAATTTGCTTTGCCATCTTCCTTCACAGCAATTTCTAAAATTTTAATAAAATAAATGCCACCTGGGTGACATAGATGGTTTGGCACTGATCATGTATCATCAAGTTTGTGGCTTCGACCACAGCCCAAGTCGGTGGATTTTATAACGATGAAAAAATTGAATATGTCCATTGTCGTACGATTATGTGGTATGTAAAGCATTCCTTGAGTGCCTGTTAGGCTTAGGTGATCTTGGAAAAATTAAATGCCTCGCATAGTCAAAGCTCAGGTGTCTCCCTCTGGAGAGAAAACTGGGAGTCAAACTTACTTGCGCCAATTGGTATACCACTTACAAGCTGCAGCACTAAAAAGAGATACCAACTCCCCAGGAATGTACAAGTTCTACAATGGTAAAATACCAATTCGCAGCCCCATTAGAAATAAAAAAAATATTATCAATATTAAACTAAATTCTCCTGTAGATCCTTCAAATATCAATACATTTCCACAGAATTTTTTTTAAAAAAACTAGTATATAGATAAAATTTACATACATATTTTTGGGAATAACAAAATGCCTGAGTAAAAAAGATGTGCAAATTATTTGAAAATTAATTCCATATTTTTGTAGTATTCCGTTTCTTATACTTGAAAATCTCATATACTCGATTTTATTTGATTTGAATCGATCTTTTATCAACGGTACCCTCTAAACGAACCCGAAGGCTGCTGGCGATTAGACCAGGTGATTTTCAGCTTTGATCGAATGCTTAAGAAGATGTCTGTTTAGGTACCCAGCTCTTTAAACTACCTCACGACACAAACGTTTCCCTTTATACGTAGTAGAAAAATTAATAACGAGCATATAAATGTATGGGACTTTTCAAAGGATGTCCTTCAATTTCAGAATATTAATAAAAATGACGTATTTAGAGACATTTATTTGACACAAATAACCTACATCTGTACTCAAAACAAAAATGTAAATTTCCTATAACTTACTCCTGAATTACTTTCCTAAAATGAAATTGAAATATAGTAAACAGTTAAATAATCAGTTAATTACTTGAGATTTTAAGAAAAATACAATAAAGCTTAAAAATTTTACGAAACATTTTTGGTTACTAGACTTTAATGTAAAGGTTTGCATTAAAACTTACCTTTTGATAAAATTGTAGTTTCCGAGAATCAATAAAACCATCTCAATGAAAAAAATATTTAATGTCTGAAATTTCGAGACATTCGAAACCGTGATTTTAAAAAAGCGCATAAATGTATAATTTTCATGATATTTAGTGTCACTTAGATTAGAATACATGTATACAATTGTTTTAAGGACACTACACTTATTTTAATACAATATTTCGGCAAAAAATTAACTTAGAATAACCATTTTTCAAAATGTTCTCCTTTTGTGAAAAATGTTTCTATTATAACAACATTTTGTCTGTATATAGCTCAGAACTCTGTACAGAAGCTCAACTACGATTTTTGAAAAATTCACTTTATTTTCAGAGTTACAACCCATTAAAATCATTATCGGCTTTTTTTAAAAAAATTTCTCCCCTCTGTTGTCGTAAAACATGGATAAACCCACTCCTAAGTTATATATTTCAAAACTTCTAGTTGAGCCTCTGTACAGAGGTCTGAGCTATATACAGTCGGAATATTATTATAATACAAGCATTTTTCCCAAAAGGAGAATATTTTGAAAATGTGTCATTCGATACTCATTTTTTGTCAAAATATTGTAATTAAATAATTTTTAATTGTAGTACTATTCTTAAAACAATTTTATATACATTTTCTAATCTAAGTGACACTAAGTATCATAAATATTATCCATTTATACGCTTTTACAAAATTAAAGTTTCGAACGTAGTCGCATACCTTAAACAAAATGTTTTTAGAGATAATTTATATTAAAACATGGTAAAGAATTATTTTGATTATTAAATTTAAATTTTCATTGAGATCTTCAGCTATGGACTTGGTTTCTTCACCTCATTGGATTTTTCATGACTTTCACAAGTCCCGAAACGGATAAAGAAAGATCCATCATGTTAAAAAAACATTTATTTCGAAAATATTTATAAAATTGATGAAAGCGAAACGCGGAAACTTCTCATTCAAGAATAAGGATTAAGTGTACTTAGGCAGATTCTAATTAATGACAAACTTAATCTTCTTTTGGTAATCTCTTCGGAGAGCTTCCATGGTCCATTACACTTAATTACTTCCAGCTGGAACCATTTTCATGTAAAAGACCAAGAAACGGAAACTTTGTTGCAAGAGAGAAACCAAGTAATGCAGGATACCTCTCATTAAGGTATCCGTCTACGTTCGGGGAACCATGATTTTAAAAATGCGCATAAATGGATACTTTTCATTATATTTAGTGTCACTTAGATTAGAATACATGTATAAAATTGTTTTAAGGACATTTTGACAAAAAAATTATTTAAATACAATATTTTGGCAAAAAATTAACTTAGAATAATCTTTATTCAAAATGTTCTGCTTTTGTGAAAAATGCTTCTATTATAATAATATTTCGCCTGTATATAGGTCAGACATCTGTACAGTGGCTCAACTAGAATTATTGAAATATATCTTAGAAGTGAGTTTATCCATATTTTACGACAACAGAGGGGGCAATTTTAAGAAAAAAACGCCAATAATTATTTAAATTGGTGGTAACTCTGAAAATAATGTGAATTTTTCAAACATTCTACTTGAGCCTCTGTAGAGAGATCTGAGCTATATACAGGCAAAATATTATTATAATAGTATCCTTTTCACAAAAGGAGAACATTTTGAATAAAGATTATTCTAAGTTAATTTTTTGCCAAAATATTGTATTTAAATAATTTTTTTGTCAAAATGGCCTTAAAACAATTTTATACATGTATTCTAATCTAAGTGACACTAAATATCAGGACAAGTATCCATTTATGAGCTTTTTTAAAATCACGGTTCAGAACGTAGTCGGATACCTTAAGAGACAAATATTTTAGGAAGCTCAAACTTAATTAGTAATTCAAACTTAAATACTATGATTAATAAAATTTATGTATAATATAGCTATCCTATGTACTGCACAAATTTTTATTACATTAATAGAATATTTCCAAACTCTGTATGGTGTACAGAGAAATACATTTAACGGGGAGACACGGAATTAATTAACAAGAAATAATACAACGATCCCGACAAACAACTATGCATTTTCATACATTTTTATCTCTTGAAAGAAAAAAAATTTCCCCTTTGGGAATGAACAAAATACGAAGTGCACCAGCCGGATTGGACTGTCCCAGTGGCGTACACAAGAGGGGGAGGGGGTTCCAGGGTCCGGACCCCAACGCGTAGCCCTTTACTTTTTTGATGCATTATAATCCTATGTATATAGTACTTAAAATATGATTAAATATTAGTTTTCAATAATTAATTTTACTAATTAATGCTAATTACACTGGGCAACAAAAAAGAAAAAAAAAATGTCTCAGAAAGAAAAATATGTGATTCTGATAGCATTTCTTCTCCTGAATTCAAATATGATATCGATGTTTCTTCATCACGCAAGGTTTTCGAGAGACAGGCATTTATAATTTGAAACACTTTAATATTTTCTACATTCTTAAGTACACAATATTCGAACATTCGGACTCACCTAGAAATTAAGAAATCACGATTTTCTTTTATATTTCGCCTGTGGAGTATCCCTGTTGATGGTCCAACAATAATCGGCAAGCATATTAGCATTCCATTCGCCTTGATATCTCTTTACTATCGCTGAAATCTCCTGATGAAAGCGTTCCCCGTGGTCATCGCTCACTGCACCAAGATTTTCCGGGAAGAAATCTAAGTGCGAGTGCAGGAAGTGTATTTTTAAGGACATAGTACAGCCCAAATTTTTATAAGATGGTATAAGATCATGAACAATATCACGGTAATTTTCCGCCTTTAGATTTCCCAAAAAACTGTGAGTTACATTTTTGATTGCTTGCCACGTTGCTTTCTCCAATGGATTTAATAGTTCCTCAAACTTCTCATTATGCATTAGTGATTGTATTTGTGGACCCACAAATATCCCTTCTTTAAATTTGTTTCACTAATTTTAGGAAACTTCTGTTTTAAGTACATGAAACCAGGAGTATTGTCCATAGCTTTCACGAAATTCTTCATTAATCCTAGTTTGATATGTAACGGAGGTAGATACACATTTTTAGGATTACACAATGCGTCATGTTTCACATTTTTCTGTCCATGAATGAATGATTCACGTTTAGGCCATTCTCTTCTGATGTAATGGTTTTTTCTGTCCCTACTATCCCAAAGACACAAAAAACAACAGTATTTTGTGTAACCAAGCTGCAGACCAAGAATGAGTGCAGTTACCTTCAAATCACCACAAATATTCCATTCATACACAGCATCTTGAAGTTTTGCCAATAGAAATTGAAAGTTTTCATATGTCTCTTTCATACCAGCAGAGTGAGCCACAGGTATTGATGGGAATTTATTTCCATTATGCAGAAGCACTGCTTTTAAACTTTCTTTGGAGGAATCAATGAACAAGCGCCATTCTATAGGGTTATGTTCAATACCAAATGTCTCCGTAAGAGAAGAAATGCCATTACAAAACACTAAGCCATTTTCTTCTGAAAAATAGTCTTTACATTGAGAATGACGACTACGATAAGTAGATATCTTTGTATTCTTCTGAAGAAGATTCCATCCTTTTAGCCGGGAGACAAGCATTTCAAAGTGTTTTTTGGATAACTTTAAATCTCGTATGAGATCGTTAAGATCTTCTTGAGTCAATAAATGAGGCTCTGATGAACAGCTTGGTTCAAAAGTTGTATCACCACAAACTGTTTCTTCTTCTTCCTTACTTCTATCTGAATCTGAGCTCTCTTCATCTAATGTCACATGTTCAGGAGGCTTTGGTATGGGTAATTCTTCGCTGTGTGGAACTGGTCTTATTGCAGATTGCAAGTCAGGGTGCACCACTGTATGTTTTGATTTTGACGTAATCCCTTTATTGTTTGCTAAGCAGAAATAACAGTCATAGGAGTGATCTTTGGGTTCCCTCCAAATCATAGGGATAGCAAATGGCATGTGGCGTTTGTCATTCTTCCATGCAGTGAGAAGCCTAGTGC
Organism: Trichonephila inaurata madagascariensis; assembly: GCA_019973955.1. Classification (NCBI taxonomy): domain Eukaryota; kingdom Metazoa; phylum Arthropoda; class Arachnida; order Araneae; family Nephilidae; genus Trichonephila; species Trichonephila inaurata. Next base: position 86,268 of record BMAV01026938.1, read on the forward strand.
TCGATAAACAACAGATATGTGAGGACCATGTCCTTGTTTGATCCCCCACTTTAACACCCAAAATAAAGTTCATAGCACTTTTTTACTAATGGAGTAAGGTTTCGCCTTTGGGACTTGAGCGTCACTTCACCACATATATAACAAAAGTTGTTATGATGATTTAAACAAGCTCTATGTATTTTGTAACTAACAACAAATTAAAAGAATTAAATTTGTAAATACGCCACATACAACAATCCAGACACAAAGCACTCACAATTACGTGTTTACTGGTTTACTACTATCTCACAACTGACATCGTTCTAATGAATGCATGCTAGTCTAGACCTTGTGTGTGCCTGTCTGTTGTGTCTGGTGCCAAAGTGTCTGTACATGTCTAAACTTGCACAGCAATAGCAATGATACCATTTGAGTTAGCTCATGTGGTTCCATCACATTTACAATGCTCTAGGAGTTTTTATTTTACAATGGACAAATGGTCGTTTATTACAAAAATATTTAAATTTATTAATTGAAATTAAAATTTAAAAAAAACTGTGGGTGATGGAGAAATTCCGAATACATATTTGAAAACACTATAAAAAACTGCATTAAGTACAACTATCGGTACTCATGAGACAAAAATCATGTTGATCAGTGTTATTTATTCAATAATTAATTTTACTAATTAATGCTAATTATTTATTCAATAATTAATTTTTTACTGTTTTTTTGTTCCTGAAAATCTACAGAATCAAAGGAATATGTTGGGCGGCTTATAAGGGTATGATAACAAGAATGGTAGATTTTCGAACCTGGACATCCCCTCCCCCACCCTCCACGCCTTAAAAAATTCAAAAAAAAAAGATGTTTGCACCACTGACTGTCCTGTTGTATTGTCGGAAGAATTCCTTGTAGTATATGATGATATAATGCGTGTACATCCACATTTATAGCAGGCAAAGACATTTTGAAATTTGTTCAAAGCTCAAAAACTATTGATGCAGATTCCGATGAAAAAATGAAATGAATTATGTAGCTTCTGTTCCTATGTAATCTGAAATAGGAGGAACAACATAAAAAGTGTTGCTCTGTTATTTGTACTCATATTCGATGGGTAACAAAATGGATGACATCAAATAATTTGTTGACAATTAGATGCTAAAAAAGACAATGCAAAAAAGAAAAAAAAATATCCAGAATATTTTCCAAAAACTTAATGAATGTGTGATTTTTCCAAAAACTGGAAAATTTTGTGTATTGAGTTTTATTAAGTTCTTGTGCATGCTTTTATTTCATTGACTTTTATTAAATATATGCATATCTACGTAAATGAACTGTTCTTTGATAACCTTAATTGTGTTGAATATATGTTTCTTTTATGTAAAATCTTTCACACGAAAAAAATACTTCAGTGTACCCTCAGTTTCGTGTTAAGTGATTTTCCCTATACGTTAATATAAAACACGAAAATATTGTTAACTCATATATGGTGAATTTTAAATTTACAAAATGCACTTTATGGATATGTTTTTTTATATAAAAGTGTCATTTCAGCTATTTATAAATATTGTAGAAAATATGCGATTAAAACGAATAAGTTTTCGATTATCATTTTTTTATTAATGGATATATATACTTTTAGTTTTCTCTAAGCATTCGGTGTAAAATGTCTCTTTCTTTTATTATTCTTCGTTTGAAAGTAGCTACTAAAATTTATCTGAAAAAGCAAATTATGTCAGGAATTTCCTCTTTAACTTATTATTTAAATTTTTTCTCAAACGTTTTAATGTATGCAATATATTATAATTTTTAAATGTTCAAAATTTCTCAAGAACATTTAAATTTTATTCTTTTTTACCATTACATCATTTCCTTGAATATGTATAGGAGACTCAAAATATATTAAATTACGTAAAAATTCAGAAACTTCAATTTTCCAAGGAAGAAATAAAATTTCAAATTTATTGTAAGATTTGTTTTTTTATATATTCCAACTAGCTTTCGAGTTCTTCCCTGATCTGATTTTCTACACAATTCTTTGAGTATTATATAGACTAGATTTATTTGAAGATCTCAATAATTATAATGATTCTTTTATAATTTCTATAAAAACGATTGAGAAAGAAAATATGGTATTGAAGAAGCATCTTTTTTTCATGCAAATTTAGTTCAAGAAGTAGTTTGGGTTTAAAATTAGTTTTTACTACAAGCTTTAGGTAATTTTTAATTGGTTTTGAAATGAGGATTCCTTATTCATTGGGCAATACACATTTACAATTTCAATTAGGAAAACTTCAAAGCGGTGAAAGTGAAATACAAAGCTTGTAAGACTAGAAAAGGAATTAGCGTTTCTAATGAGTTTCGCTACTGACTTTGGAAGAATACTTAGCAATGATCTAAGTTTTTTCTTCAAAAACAATATTAAAAACTTCTGTAATTTAGCACTGTATGTGTAATAGAGCTTGCATCATTAAAGTCACATCTACATTTGGGGTTTATATAGAGGTTGAATATATAATTATAAAAAATATATAATTATACTAAAAAAAAAATTCTTAAACTCTTTTAATATATAAAATTAACAAAGCTGTTTGTTAAATTTATTAATTATAGTCTCATTACTACCGTATATTCTTCCGTATAATGTTCCCATTTGACACAAAAGCTAATATCGAAATTAACAGATCGCGTGTGTTATAAAAATTATAGCTTTGAAAATTAAGAGACGAGCATAAGAAATTAGGTTCCTGCAAAAATCTAAATACTACTCATTTAAAGTAAATGGCATTCCTTATAACTTTTTATGATTTGATAACACAAAAGTTTACATTCGTTATATCTTCAAGAATATCATCGGCTTCCTTTCATCCAACCCTGTCCTCACCCCATCGACAGAGTCAAAGGACACACGTCCCTCCCCCGCTTGCAGATTCGTTTCACCCTACTGTTTTTTAGACCTGTTTTGAACCGACTATTGTATATAGAGAGATAGTTCAGTAAATTTAATATTGTATATATAGAGAGATTGTTCAGTAAATTTAATATTGTATATATAGAGAGATTGTTCAGTAAATTGAATATTGTATATAGAGATTTAATATTAACGTATTACACATCCAGATGCAAATTATTTACACTATTTTAAGAATTTATTACACAACATTTGTAACAATGTGTTATTTTTGCTGAGCAGAAGGAAGGTGTTTTCAAAAATTGACCCGCAACAGAGTTACGGGCGTTATAAGTTTAAAAAAAGAAAATCTTTTTTATTAGCTGTTACATCTACAGACTTAAAATTATGCAAACATGGTATTTTATTTAGCTGAGATATGCAAAAAGCTTTTTTTTGTTTAATTTACACAATTCCCGTTAAATTAACTCATTAAAAACTCCTTTATCCTTCAGTCTGTATTGTTTAATTTTTCAATTCACCCGCGCGAAGAACGGGTGTACCAGCAAGTACTCTGAATAAATGTCTTCAAAAAATAAGAACATTTTGCATGTACATTTTAGGTTTGCATGTCATATACGCCGGAAGGTGTAGTACATATTATTCCGTTATAATAATTTATATCACAGATATGAATGCTATTGAATTATATAAATAAGATTGAGTATGAATATAAATTTTATGCAATGAAACTAGATATTATTTGAATGAAAATATAAATATTGGATCAGCGACAATGATAACCAAATTATATTCGGCAAACTTTTAAAAAAATGTACAAAATAATTTTATCTGAAAGAAAAGTAGACAAAGCCTTTTTATTTTTTTAAAAATTGTACATTTTAGTAGTATTGGTGTTTACTTCTTTTCTTATGTAAGTTATTATTATTGCTGCTATTAACACTCTTTGGAAAGGAAGCTTTTATTCCGCTCTGATTAACATATTTGTTTTTTCCTGTTAGATCTATGTGTCATCAGGCACATAAAATCTAGGCCTGCCATTTGTTAAGTGGGCGAGCAGACGTGAAACAGAGAGTGCTTAACTTTCTAAGAATTGTTCTTCGAAAAGAAGCCCCAGGTTCAAATGAGTTACTAATTCATTAGTTTATTAGTTTCAAGATCTTCTATAGTCTCTCCTTATATTTTTGGTGCCAAAGTTCTATACAATAATTATATATGCCCTTTTGAAAAACATTGAATAATTATCACTCATAAATGTAACAGGAAGTTTTTCAAAGCATTAGAGCCATAAAATTCGTTAAATTCCACAATAGCTTTAAATTTTGAAAAATCACACACACACACACACACAAATCGCAGTAAACACTCACAACAAATCAGAATTCCTTAACCTGTTTACACCAACTCGCACATTTGTGTGTGTTTGTGAATCTATTCAAGTATATAATAGTCTAATACAAGAATAAATCAAGTAATTTTCTAGTAATACTATTTTTACTTAAAAAATAAGTGTTGTGTGGTTAAGGTATCCGACTACGTTCGGAACCGTGATATTACAAAAGCGCGTTAATGGATAATATTTAGGATATTTAGTGTCACTTAGATTAGAATACATGTATACAATTGTTTTAAGGACATTATGACAAAAAAAATTATTTAAATACAATATTTTGGCAAAAAATTAACTTAGAATAACCTTTTTTCCAAATGTTCTCCTTTTGTAAAAAATGCTTCTATTGTATTAATATTTTGCCTGTATTCAGCTCAGACCTCTCTACAGAGGCTCAACTAGAATTTTTTAAATGCATAACTCGGAAGTCGGTTTATCCATGTTTTACGAAAACAGAAGGGAGAAATCTTAAGAAAATACGCCGATCATTATTTCAAATGGTTGTAACTCTGAAAATAATGTGAATTTTTCAAAAATCGTAGTTTATCATTTTTTACAAAAGGAGAACATTTGGAAAAAAGGTTATTCTGAGTTAATTTTTTGCCAAAATATTGTATTTAAATAATGTTTTTGTCACAATGTCCTTAAAACAATTGTATACATGTATTCTAATGTAAGTGACACTAAATATCATTAAATTAACCATTTATGCGCTTTTTAAAAATCATGGTCCCGAACATAGTCGGATACCTTAATGCTACCTGATCGTCAGTGCTAGATCAAGGTCCACAAAATTCCTCGGGGCAAGGGACTAATTGTAAGCCTGTCATTAACCGCAGCTTTAAGCACCATGCAGGTGACAGAACGGTTTTGCTCATTTCCACCCCAATTTTGAGTGAGTGAGTGAATATTAACGTCGCACTGTTCAGCTACACAAGGGCTTTTGGCGATGGAGCTCGTAATTTTGAAACGTGTTCAAGTGACGAGGACGACACCTGAGCTGACACCCCCTTTCCTAACTACCACACCACACCAAAGGGAAGACGTTTGAGCTTTCGACAGATTTAATGTGCACCCTTCCCCTACGTGGTGGGGCATGATTGGTACTGGGCTCAAACTCGTGACATGCCAGTCACGATCCGATATCTTGGCCACTAGGTTACCACGGCCACTATTTTGAGACCTAATTTTGAGAAAGAACACCCCGGGGGGCAGGTGCCACCCACCTCCTCCTCCGCTTGCACCAACCTCGCGAGAGGACTTGCGACTCGACGGCTATTTAGAGTGCCCTCATGCCGCGAAGGTACAAAACATTTACAGACATTCATGCTTTCTCCGAGATTTGAATCCAGACCCTACGGCACAGCAGTCAGCGTCGCTAAACACTACACCGAATGCACAGTACAAAAATAAGTAATAATTGTCCCCTCTTAAAATATTTATCTAGAAGTAAAATTAATTCGGGAGAAGGAATTTTCTTTTGAAATTTTTGCTTTTATAAGTCAATTTAAATTTACGTCGTAAAAATTTCTTTATTCCCAGAGATAAGGTGAGAGGATTTGCTCTTGTGTGTATTTGGCTTTTTTAAAAACATATATCATGAATCTTTTTCTCTCTTTGTTTATTCTGTCTTGATATATTATAAACTTCTTTATCTTTAAAATATATAAAAAAAGGTTTCTTTAAATATCTTTACTAATACGAGCGGTGTTATAGTTTATAAAACTAAATAAGCTGAAATACCATATAAATTCGAGATCATATTTTAAATCATTAATTTTAGTAGTTTAAATTGTAAAATGAAGCAGAAAACAGGGCTGGATTTTTGGTTATTAAAAGTAAAAAGATAAAAATTATAATTGGATAGTAAAATGAAATAATGCACTATTTTAAAAACTAATAAATATTTCAAAAAAACTCAAAATTATTATCAAGAATAATAGTAAATATCCCAAATTGATGCATTTGAAAGTAATGCTCTTTATACAAGAAAAATCTAATGCTTATTTTTGAGCTAATAATTTTTTTAGTTCACGCAACAAGTGCCTCCTTGAAAAGAAAAAAAGCACTAAGAAGCAGAAAACAAACCTTTTAATTAAATGCGCCAAATACTTGCCAGTAAAGTTAAAACACATAATATTTATGGAGAAAATTATGAATGAAAAATGAAGGGAAATAAGGTAATTTTATTTTGCCGAAACAGCACGTTTTGCCTTACTTGAACCATAATCCTTATAAGAACTCATTAACTATACCTGTGCCATAGCCAATTTTCATATGCTAAAAATACCCCACTATTTTAATTTAGGCATGCAAAAATGTATCATAAATTAGTTTCTATTAATTTCTGTTGATGATAAGTTATTAACAAGTACCAAAAATATATCAACTTTTTTTATTATTAGTATTATCTGTATCTTGCTTGTTTTAGTTTTTATCTAAATGCTCCTGCTGGATTTTTCCGTGTATTAAAAAAAGGTATTGCAGGAGATGATGTTTTATGAAGTAAGAGAGGAAAAATATGCGAGAGATAGTCTTATTTTTCACTTTTGACTTCTTGTCGATTACACGAGAAAATATTAAAGGGTTAGCTGGTGAGTAAAATGTTACATCTCTTCATGTTTTCTTAAGGTATCCGACTACGTTCGGAACCGTGATTTTGCAAAAACGTATAAATGGATAATATTTATGATATTTAGTGTCACTTAGATTAGAAAATGTATATAAAATTGTTTTAAGAATAGTATTACAGTAAAAAATTATTTAAGTACAATATTTTGACAAAAAATGAACATAGAATGACCCATTTTCAAAATATTCTGCTTTTGTGAAAAATTCTTATTTTATTATAATATTTTGCCTGTATATAGCTCAGACCTCTGCGCCAAGACTCAACAAGAATTTTTGAAATATGTAGCTTAGAAGTGGGTTTATCCATATTTTACGATAACAGAGGGGAGAAATTTTAAGAAAAAAACGCCGAAAATTATTTTAATTGGTTGTAACTCTGAAAATAATGGGAATTTTCCAAAAATTCTAGTTCAGACTCTCTGGATAAGTCTTTACTTTATACAAGCAAAATATTGTTATTTTTGTACCATTTTTTATAAGAGGAGAAAAGTTTGAAAAAATGTTATTCTAAGTTAATTTTTTGACACAATATTGTATTTAAATAAATTTTTTTGTCAAAATGTCCTTAAAATAAATTTATGCATGTATTCTAATCTAAATGATACTAAATATAATGAAAATTATCCATTTACGCGCTTTTTTAAAATCACGTTTCGAACGTAATCGGATACTTTAATGTAAAAAAATCGAAACAATAGTCAACATCTAATTAATTATAATCCATTCAAATTATATTAACTTAAACTTCTTAAATAGTACCAATAACTCTCATGTTATTTATTTAGTGCAAATTAAATGAAAATTATATATATATGTAATCAATGAGACTTTACAAGCAGATTTTTAAATTGTGACAGACATCTGTTTCTAAATTATGAGTTTGTGAATTTTTTTAAAAATTCAGCACAGTCTTAGATTAGCCTAATATTTTAGCTATTTCTCAAGAATATTAACTACGTACTTTAAAACAAAAGCTCTTAGTTTGTTCAATAAACAAAAACTTTTTTTTATCTTACCATTAACACAAAAATTACATTTCGTCTCTAGAACTTTTGTGTGATTTTTAAAGCTCACAATACTCACCTCAAAAATTAAGTTCTGCAAAAAAAAAAAAAAAAAAAAAATAAAAAAAAAAAAAAAAAAAAA
>BMAV01026938.1:94427-114312 GCA_019973955.1 Trichonephila inaurata madagascariensis
TTTTTTCCAGCCATTTGCTTGTGCAAAAATAAAGAAATTAGTTTTAGTATTAAAAAAAAATTATTTTGCTGTATTTTGATAAGAATAGTCAAAATTCTTATTTTGTTCTAATTTTATATTATTCTTATATTATTCTAATTTTGCGCCATGTTTAGGTCTGTATAGAACTCAGATGCGTAACTGTGAAAATAATTAGTTTTTCTTCTCGCCTTATTATTTTTCCAACACTGTATTTGCTCTTGAATCTCTTGAATTGAAAAAAAAAGAAAAGAAACATTACAACACTACGGAGAAAAATAGTCAGTTTATATAAACTTATAGCTAAAAACTGAACTTTCTTACGAATATATAATGGCTATTTAGATTTTATTATTTTTCTTCAATTTACTAAATTAGAAAGATTTCTTTTCAGTTACTTAGAAAATAAAAGACAGATGCACTCTTACGCATTCTCTTAGTGATTTTTTTTTTCGCTTTACTTGAAACAATTCTCAGAGATGCAATTTCACTAAAAATGCAATCATACAAAACCATTTCTTCTGACATCAAATTATTCACAAAATCCTGCTAGCTCTGATTTTTTGGATTCTTTCTGACTGATAGAAAGGGAAGATGTTACAAATTGCTGCAAATAAACAAACACTCAAAAAGCGGAACGAGTTCCCTATATTAACAATAAAAATTCAATTTTGCAAATATCATTTCAGGAACACATTTACTTTATTGCTGTAAATCCGGATGAGCATATTTTATTAGCATCAGTGAAATATGCGATAGCACATGTTGTAGTACAAACAATTCAACAGCTCTCCTAAAGTATCATCGAAAGCATAAAAATAAGCAATACCTGAAACTTCGGAAGATAAAATGTATGTTTTGCTTATTGCTTAATATTTCCCAGGAGATAATAAATTAAAGAGTGGCAGATTTTCTGAGTTTTTTCCCCCTCTTTCAAGCATGCGTTTTTTTCTTCGTTTTCTTTTTCAATATTTACGCAGAGCAATGTAATGGGAATGTTTGAATTGAGAAATGTTAACACTAAGAGAAATTAAATGTGTATACCAAACCAAAGTTTTAACGATAAAAGATGCTGATATATTGGAAAAATGACTTATGACAGTCGTATTAATAACGTATTTTTTTTATTACTCTTTTGTACAGATGAATGCTTACACAAATATTTACTTTAAATTTTTACACTAGAACGTCTGGGATTTCGATTACCCTTAAACATCCACCTGTGTCATTTCGACACCGTGATATAAAATGTATAAAATAATTGTAATAACTAAATAATTGCTGGACTACTGTTCAGTAGGGTTTAAAGCAAGGGTACTCAAACTTTTTTCCCTCCGGGCCGCATACATATGACGGGTTTTTCATGCGGGGCATAACATTCGGATAGTGGAAAAAGAACACTATAAGATCAAAGCAACATTGACAAACAAAACAGAATAACATATTAAAACTCTCATTTTTGGCTCTTATTTTAAAACTATATTAACTTTTCTATCAAACACACAAACAAAAATATTTATTTTTATGAATTTTTACTGAGTTATAGGATAATTTCTATATTTTCTGTCATCTATGACCAAGCCTCTAGTTTACATTCTATTAGCAAAAAAAAAAAAAAAAAAAAATTGATAGCAAAATTTATACATTTGTTATCTTGATTGTTAGAAATTCTTGTTAATTTTTTTGTACATTGTTCATCAATAATTGAACTTCTTAATGCAATTAGCATGACCGGGCCACTCAAAAAAGGCCGAAAAGCCGCAGGTTGAGTATCACTGGTTTAGAGTTTTAAGACTTTTTAATGTTTCTTCATGTAACTATCTTATATGATCCTGTATATCATAAGAAACTGTAACAAAACAAATTACTTAATCTTTTAAAATGGAATAAAACTGTTAGATTGATAAATATTAGTACAATAAGAGAAATCCTAATTTTTGTAAGAATGCGATTTTTTTCAACATTCTTTATCGGTTTTGTTTTGCATAATGTTTTGTACAAGCCTCATCTGCAGTGAATACAGTGATAATCGATTTTTTTTATACATTTTCCGCATACCATTTCCATGCAAGAGACACGCCTAGTTTTAGTAGCATTCTCCATTACACTCTTTAATTTCGCACTTTTTGCATTTTAGTGAATTTTTGGAATTCCTTTAAATTCTGTGTTAATGTAGGTTATGTTCCCCGACAAATTTAATGATATCTGTATTTCAACATGGTCGAAAGATATAGTTGTTGTCAACCGAATAGATCGGTATTGAAAGAGTTGAAATTTTACTTAAAATGTAAATATTATCAACAACTACTGCCGCTGATGCCGGTTAACCCCTAAACTTGTTTGCTCATACACCGCAAGGGCTCCTGAAAGCTGGTCACAACCGATTTGCCCGTACCCTGTACGGGTACTGATATTTTCTTCTTTCGATCTTTGGTTTGCACATATTTTTAATTCTTGTAGTCAGATTATTAGTGCTAGAGTGTTTAAGACATGCACAGTTTGTCCATTGTACTGAAATACTTCTCATCTGGGACTTTCTTTGGGGTGAAAATGGAAATTTTTCATTGAAGGCAGGAATTTAGATTTTTGAAAATATTTGATAAAAAACGGGGATTGACAAGGCCGGTTGCAATTTGTTGCTCTAAGAAGAAAGGAAAATAGAAAGATAATCCATAAAAGTCGATATTATCTTTGTCTCCAATGCAATGTAAGTCTTAATATTATACCATAGTTCAAATTGTGTGTGTATATATATATATGCACACACACACACAAAATCCTCAACTCTTTAAAAAAAAGGTACGAACATGAATTTTTTTTATATGTATGAGAGAAATTCTTTTCAGATATATGAAACATTCTTCACAACATGCAGAGTTTACTTATAAAAAGTAAACATTTAGGGGGTTTGTGTTGTACAATTATAAAATAAAAGGTAGTGTGAAAACTTTAAAATTGAAAATTAAAATAAAATTATTCTATATTTTCGCGTTTTCTTAAGTATTATGCATAGTTATATGCATTAAAAAATACACCTTTTTTGGAATATTTTGGGCAAAAGAATTGACCGCATAAGGGGTTAAATTTGAAATTACGGAACAGAGACTTAAGTAATTTTAATTTCGAGAGGTGTTAGCTACAGTTAAATTTTCTTCTCGTTTCTTTATGAAAGACAATTATAAATATTTCATCTATACTGATGCTAACTTTTGTTGCATTTCTCAAATTAAATGCAACTAAAATTAGTTTGTTAAATATCTGAAAATTTTCATTTACTATAATCTTGTGTGACTATATGAAACAAGAATTAATCCAGCTAGTTAAGCATTTAAATGAGTGATCTTCTGTTGTACATTGTTGTTTTAAGCCCATAACAGGGAAAGACCATCGATATGTGTTTGAAATGCAGAATAAAACGAATATAAAATGCACTGTACACTTTTTTATAAGTGAAAATGACAAGCTTTACCTTTTGTAAACTGGAACTCATGCAAATGTGGTAAAAATTAATATAAGTTACAAGTCTGAATTATATAAAAGTTATTTCAATCAAACTATTGCATGAACACAAGAATGGATTCTCACTATTAAAACTGTGTTTATTCACGAGTTTAAACATAGTTACCATGTTGATCAACGCAATTCATTACAATCATGTAACATATTTTTTATTTAGAGTTTGAATAATTTAATATATCTCATTATTTTTATATTACATGCCTTTTTCATACTTTCTCAAAAGACATGTGATGTTTATTGTTTTTTTGATAATAATAAATAACAATAGTATATTTCACAGTTTTCTTAGTAAATGCATGTGTAAGTATTTCATATTTCTATTTTATGTTTTTGAAAGTATTTCGTGTTTAAAAAAAATTTCTACCTTTAACAAATATCTATAAGACCAGGGAATAGTTTCGTAGTGTCAACCCTTGTTTTTAGTGAACAAAAAGATTAAAACAAGTACGTTTAAATGATCAAAAATCGCTAATCTGACGAGAAAAGTAAGCCTCGACTTAAGTGCATATCTCTTTCTTGTTCTTCCCCTTAAATTTCTACGTAAAGAGCAAACTCCTTTCACTTGACTTTTATTTCTTTTGGGGAATCCATTTAATTCACCTGCGGCACACGACGCGATCCTTACGAAAGAGATTAATTCATTAAAAACCTTTTTCCTTGGATAGAGCAGGCACAACGCAAACCATCAAGGGCAAAGCAGGAAGAAAAAAAGAATGTCTAAAGTGATCGAAAACACAACAGGCACGTTTATTTCCCATCATTCTAATCACAATGTAATGCGACATGCCGTCACTGGAATATACAGGGTACTTTTTTCTAACTTTTCTTCCCCGACCCTTGTTTTATTTTTGTTCTTCTCCACCCTCACACTAAAAGAGGAGATAATCCTGAAGGGAATTCATCTCCAGTTCTTATCCTAGGGACATGTTGAATCACGACAATGGAAACCTTGTTTTTAGAACTTAGAACACTTCTGCTTGTTGAAGAGGTGATTTAGGGGTTCTTTCTTTTTTTAAAATTAAGAATAGCCGAACTATGGAAGACAATAAATTAAGAATTTAAAACCTTTTTTTTTTCTTAAAATGTTTTTCCTTTTCCTTATTTTTTCTTCTTTTTTGTTTTTTGCACTGCAAGGCATAAATTCAAATAGAAACATTTCAATCCTTGAAACATATTGCATGAAGTGCTACTTAAAAAAAGTGTCAAAGAAAAAATTGATATTTGAATTCGAAAATGCTTTTTCCGTGTTCATGTGTTATGAATTACATGTTTTATTCTTTGAAATGATAAAGAATTGTATTTTGCTTAAAGAAAAGATTACAAACTCGTAGTAACAGTAACATTCGATATTTTTTTTTTAAAAAAAATGCATTGCATAAAGAATTTTAAGTATAGAATTTTATTTTATAATTTTAAATAAAAATTAATAATTAAAACTTTTTGAAAAAATTAAAATTTTTTCTCTGCAAAGCGCATTTTTTTTTTTTTTTACGAATTAGATTAAAAATAAAAATTTAGGTACTCAGTGTTAAATTGATTTACTAACAAGACATTACAAGTAAATGTAAATTATTTTTAAGAGTATTTCCTGTGGGGTTAAATTTTAATGATTTAGCACTTAAAAAGTGTAAAATGTTTTAAATAAACATGTAAAACATCCTGAAAAAGGAATTAGGATATTATATTGGTTTTAAAAAGTAATATCTTCATTAATTTTTTTACAAAAAATAAAAATGTCTGATTTCGTTAAGTTTCTATGTTTGAAAAATGCTATTTTTTTTTTTTTTGAAATTAAGATAAAAAAATTTAAGAGAAAGCCAAATAGAGAGACAATACATGGAAATTGAATCTCGGGAAATATATTTATCTATTTAATAACTACAAGCTCTTTCAATTTATTATTTTCCTTACTATTTAAAAAAAAAAATCCCTTAAAATTAATTTCTAAGCAATTTACACATTTTACAAACTAAATACTTTCGTAAAACCAAAAAACTTTTCGAAAAAATATTAAAAAATGGTCAGACATATTTATTCAAATGGTTAATTGTTATACGTATTTATTGCACAAAATACTGTTTCGAATTATGCTTTGTTAATGTTTGAAATAGTGCTTGAGTTTTCCAATATATAAAATTATTTCTTTAATTTCATATTAGATTTGTTTTTTTTGTTTGAATTCATTTCACTTAGAAAAAATAAAAATTTTATTTTGATATCACTTTTCGTTTGTGGCTGTATGTTGTTGATTGGAATAATATTATAGAAATTTAGATAAATTAAGATTACATAAATGTTGATTTATCAAAGTGTATTTCAAAACTTTTTCAAAGATTAACATATAAATACTATAAAAAAATATTTGTTCTCACAAATTCTATCATTCTTTTTTTATCAAATAAATAAATTTTTCCCTATGAATACTTTGGATCCTTTTTTAAAAAATAGGAGCTTTTAAAGCATATTACTCTTCGAAAAGCCTTTTGATATCTAAATAAACAAAATTTATTTCGGGATTAAATTTTTTAAAATATTCATACAATAAAGATCTTGTGCATTTGGAAGCCATAACGATTTGATTAATAAAAGTTTGTCACTTGATTACATATTTTTTAAGATAACTAACATTTAATCATTGAAATCAATGTGAAATATATTCGTTGAGATCAATCTAGAGAATTGAAATATATAAGGAATTAGCCGTTACCCAACCACTTCGCTCGGTATTTCATGATGTTATATGAATATATACTGTTTATGTATAGATGTATAAGCCCTAGTGTTAAGCATTTGATTGTACTGAAAAACAATTCCTAACAATTTCCAAAACTGAAGTAGAATTATCTTTTATGCTTTTGTAACTCCCTCCCTCAAAGTAAATTTCCGCAAAAACCATTATTAGTGGCTATGTACTAAATTAAATAAACACGCTTGCCAAATTTCAACTCTAAATCTAATAGTTCAAATCCAGAATTTTTTTAATCAGCAAATATCGTACATTCTCGTGGTCCTCGAGCACCCTCCATTTCAACAAAAGAAACATACATACTTAGTTTAATTATTTCGTAAACGGGAATGTTTTTTTTTCTTTCAATACTCTCCAGTAACTTTCTGCACCCTCCATAGGAGTTGATTTCCGTAAAATCCATTCTTAGTGGATCTCTATTCAATAAAAGTTTAATGAAAGCTTATCAAATATTAAGTATATGGGTTTAACAGTACAAAAACGGGAATATTTACCTATAACGCACTTTAAGCCCCCTGAAAGTCCCCTAGGGGTCAATTTTTATAAAAATCCTTTCTTAACGGATCTGTAGCCCATGAGAAGAACATTCCAACCAGATTTCTTACCTATAGGTCTAATAGTTCTGGAGATATTGTTATGAGTGAGGGAGTCGCTTTTCTCCTGTATATACAGAGAGAGATGAAACGAAACATATGCATGTGTGATACCGGCCCCCTCGGTGACCGTATCTTTGATTGTCAGCGTGAGCTAGATGTGTAGGGTTTACGAAAGGAATATACATTTTAAATTCTTCATTTGACTTTATTAAGAATAGAACTTAAATGTCTAACAATTTAGATAAATTTAAATGACTGAGAATCTAGAATGAGAACGAACACACAGTGATAGTTAAACCGAATCACGTAATTTAGACCACTTTCTCTATGTTATAATTATTTTCCGCCTACTCTTACTCCTAATAATATTACAAGTCATAATATCAAATATATAATTCTACTTTAATCCAAACTAAGTTTTGATCTCTATATGGAAACGTCTGGGAGCGTGTGCAATGGTATGCACCTTGTAGTAATAGCTGGGTTTTCAAGTAACTTTGCGATAGGCTGTCAATTCACGCTTGAATCTCTTCCAAATATAACATGCCACAAATTGCCATCTCGCTTACTGAAACTTCTGCTGTTTAAAAGCTATCTTATTTGCATTTCTTGTTCACCTTTCGCTTCTTGGGTATTGGTTGGAAAAGAGTTGCCATTAATCTTGACCCCCGAAGAACCAAGAGGTTATGTTAAAGAAAAGACGCGTGACCCCGTCACACATGGAACAAGAATTATGCCAAGAGGAAACTTATCACTGAAAACAATTCGATTTCCTTTCGCACGTGAGACTTCTGGGTTGAATGCACCCAACTTTACAGCAAGCGGGCACATAGTATGGCCAAAGATGAAGGAGGAGTTACTCAACCTTTTTTCCCACCGGGCCGCATGCACATGATGAGTATTTCACGCGGGCCGCATACTCATGACAGTTATTTCATGCGGGCCGCAACATGCGTATAATGGAAAAAGCACACTATAAGACCAAAGCAATATTGACAAATAAAATTGATCAAAATATTAAAACTCATGTTGGCTTTTATTTTAATGCTTTATTTACTTTTCTATCAAACACACACACAAAAATATTTATTTTTATGAGTTAAGGGATAATTTCTATTTTCATCAATAACCAAGCCTCTTGTTCACATTGTACTATTAAAAAAAACAAATTGATAGCAATATTGATACATTTAATTGCTTGATTGATACAATTTTCTGCTGCATTTTTTGTACATTGTTCTCAAATAAATGAATTTCTTAGTGCAATGAGCTATGACTGGGCCACTCAAAAAAGGCCGGTAGGCCACAGGTTGAGTATCACTGAGTTAATGTGTTGTGGCACATAGGTCGCGGTTGAGAGAGGGTTCAAGGAAGAAGCAGACATGACTAACTAATTTTAGACAACTAATTTTATTTAATCTTTAATACTTTACGAAATCTTTAACTTTGTAACTTAACTCTGGGAGTAATAAGAAATCTTAACCCGCTATCAGATAATTAAATTATAAAGGTACTTGATTAAAGCTCCATGTATGATCTTTCTCGCAGCCTGATAGTTCGTTCAGCTTTAAATCTGGTTCCTTAACCACTCCCTGACGAATAATCTATCAAATATTAATCTTAAGATACGCAACCACCAAACGCTGCTTACAAACACTTGGATTTCAGCTTAACACACACGATTAACTCTTAACCATCATCTCACATACTGAATGACTGACACCTAAATAGGAACTACATCTATGTAAAATCAAGTCATCTCTACGAAAAGAAGATTTTAAACTAAAATTGTAGTTTAAGAATATTTTCCCCAAGTGGATTAGTAAAATACCTGAGTGAGTGAATATTAATGTCACACAGTTCAGCTACACGAGGGCTTTTGACGACGGACCACGTAATTTTGTACCCTGGTCACACCTGACGACACACATAGATAACACCTGAGCTGGCACTGCCCTCTCCTAACTACCACTCCACACCAACGAGAGGACGTTTGAACTCTCGACAGATTTAACATGCATCGCTCCCCTACACGGCGGGTCTTTAATGGTACTGGGCTCGAACTCGTGACAAGGCCAGCCACGATCCGATACCTTGACCACCCGGCAGCCGCGGCCACAGTAAAAGACCCTAATATAACCCGCTACAAATCCAATGAATTTCATGAACTCAGTCCCTATTTGCTGAGTGACATATCGACAGTCATTGGAGCCAATGGTATTTCGGATACACGTTGGATTATTGATAAAGGTACGTCAGAGGCTAGATCTGCCGATTGGACAATCACTCTGTCATCGCGTACTATCGTTTGTCCGAAGAGGATGATGTGTAGTGGTCATGGTTCACCCAATCTTAGAATCTCTGACTTGTAATATCACTGATTCAAATGTTGAGCGATCTTACTATTTGGTAATCACCCTGCCTTCTGCTCTCTATCTAATAGAGATATCAGTTAATAGTGTACGCGAACTCATATTCGAGGCATTATTACAGTCCTTGAGGGTGAACAGTAGTAGATTCGCTTAGAAGTTATGGCCTAGCCTTGGAATGTCTTCTCTTGTATTCATCATTCGGATGTTTCGTAGATATGAGCTGAAACATTAGTTAGTATGTAATTGATCACCAAAGACTAATCATTTTCATCGTAAGGTATATATACATATTTCAAAAATTACTAAATGATTCATAGATGCATCGCTTTTTATGCTATATAGTGTATTATAATGGGAGAATTTTAATTTCCTTTGATCTATAGAAAAAATTCTCGTGTTATAAAAAATCGATTTTTTCCAAACTCTTAATATTTAATATTGGTAAATGTACTTAATTTAATGAATATTTTTGACTTGAAGAATTTTGGAGTTAATTGATCTAGAATGTTTCATAAAGTGTTTACCTTTCGATCACAGTGTTCATTTTTTTATGTTTTTTCTTTTAGAATGTTTCATTGTATTGTAGAATTTAATTTTTGAAAATCTTCACGTCTGAGTGAATTTGTTGCATTTTGCTCAAATTTCAGTGATGATTCATAATTGCGCTCTTTTGATAAGTCATACTACTAAGATCTTTACAAAGAGAATTACAACAAAATCTTTAAATGTTTGCGTTTTAATTTCAGTAACTATAACTATTTAAAGAAAAATAAGCACCTGTGATCTTCATCCTCACTTAGTGTACCATATTCCAAGTTTCTAAGTTTATGGAAATATAATTTTAAGCTTTTCTGCTTCTTTGACGCTATATATAAATAAAAAAAATCATGTATTACCCAAAGGGTATAATATTTCCAGACATTTGATTAGGTTCGCTAGTATGAAACTCATATGTTCTTATAGAAAATATAATCTTAATTCTTAAAACAATAGTATTTCGGGACTTTGCGTGAGATTAGACATCTTTGGAGATGGAAAAATAATTAAATATAGTTACTTTTATATAAGAAAAATTAACAACATATATTGCCATTTTGAGTGATAAGTGAGTTCCATTTTACGGTAAAAAGAACAATATAGCAAGTAAAGCTAAAATTGGCAGATAAAAACGAAATATATCGATAACATAAATATTACCATAAAATCCTGCGTATAACGGGTACATTTAACATAAAAAATATCGAAATTTACGGGTGCTCGATATACGAATGGTACACAAATTAGAGCTTTTAAAAATAAAAAAAAAGATGAAAATATTTAACAATCAGTTTTCAACATAGATCAAAATACTGCTTATTTAAAATAAATGACGTACCTAATGAACTTAAAGGGTGTAGTTCTAGAAATATACTAATTTTTTCTAAGGCTTCGAATAATACCTCTAATAAATGACTTCAAAATATAAGGGCATTGCACATGTATATTTCAAGTTTCTTCATAAAAAAGGGAGGGGGGTGTTATACGGTGAATACATCTAAAAATTAAAATTGCCGCTTGAAAGTATATGTGCACGTTATACGCCGTATTTTACGGTACCTTAAATCAAAACTGCAGTGATTTAAACTATAAAGGGGAACAAATACAATGCGTCCTGGGGATATGTCTGAACTCAACGAAAGAAATCAATTAATTTAATCCACGACGTTCAAAAAAGGCTTTATACAGGGCGATTCACTACCAGACCGACAAACTTGCAGTGTATGTAAGGGGTACAGAGACGACGAATCGGAATCACACAGGAATGCGGGGAAGCAAATGCCGTAGTTCCGAGCTTTGGTGCAAAGAAGCAGAGAAAAGGAACAGAAACAGCAACATATTTATGTGGCAGGAAACATTTTATTGAAAAATTGTCCTACAACAGGTGCTAGAAAGTGCATGAACTTCTTCTTCTGGAGTCACATAACGAGAGTTAAGTCTGCAAGATACCCGTTCCTTCAGTTGAAGACCTCATCGCTTGAATCTGTGGATGCGGAGAGAATACGTGACATACCAGGAAACTACCAGAATTATAGGAATTCCATGCAGCGTCGCTGTCAGGCCTGCCAGACGACTTTTGGTCATAATTTCAAACACCTGTTGTTGCACAAACTTTCAATATAATGTTTTCTGTACCATTAATGTGTTGCTTTTTTTTCTTTTTATCTGCATCATAGTTCGTTACTACGACATTTACGACCCTGCATTCCTATGTGATTCCGAGTCGTATCTGTACCCCCTACACACTCTGAAAGCTTGTATGCCTGGTAGGAATACACCACGCATATTATGCCAGGTAAAACAAGCCAGTTAAATAATATGCACATTCATGTAAATAAATTTGTGGTAGTATGGCATACAGCTTTTTTTTCTTTATAACTAATCCTAGCGATAATGTTTTAGCATTGTTTAATATGATATATTTGTTTTGTGTAGGAATCATGATACATAAAACAGATCTGAAGAAGAAAATAAGGAAGAGTGATTGATTACCGGAATGTACTACTTAGTACAAGGAGATGTTAGCAAGGCAATAACTGGAAGCTATAAAGTTCTTATTAATCTCCAGCAGAAATTGACATTGACAGTTTGCAATGAATATCGTAGATTAGAATCACAGTATAAAGACAAAGAACTCCTCCAAATGGATTCGAACAGAGTTCTGTTTTACACACCAGTGACGTAAACATTATCAGCTCCATGTAACATCTCGATCATGCCAAACATGGCTTGTGAAATTTCGTTCGGGTGATTTTTCTCTGAAAGATGAACCCCCATCAGGAAGGTCATCGGATGTTAATGACGGACTGCTACGCAGTATGATCAGGACAAATCCCATGTTAATTTTCCCAGAAGAGGGCTTCAAGCCTTGGAATTCATCAGACCACTGTTTTAAATTACATTAAAAAGCTTAGCTTTGTGTCAAAACACTCTTTGTGTCACACGAACTTAGCGAAAAAAATTTAATGGGCAGAGAATTTCGATAAGTTCTTCAAATCTTGCTCGTTACAAAAGGGACAGTTTTTTAACCACTTTTTGACTGGAGATGAAAAATGGATAGTGTTCAAACACGTGATTGGAAAAAAGTACATGTTTACAATGGAAGACACCACAATCCACATCCAAAGTTGGAGTGCTTCAGAAAAACAGCAAGGGTATAGTGCATTATGCGTTGCTGAAAAATCACGAAGCGGCCGTTACTGCTTGCAGCATGGTGTTTTGAATAAGGAAATGCAACATAAACACTAACAGACAGTTGTAAATAACAAAAGGCATTATATTTTAGATTAAAATTTAAATAAAATTTGAAAAATTAATTTTTTTCAGAAACAAATCAACAGAACTTTCCCTAATGCCCAATTATTTTGCACCTTGCTTAAGTGAAGCGGTTAATACCTGATCTCGGTTCTCATTGTCAAAACATTCAAGTCATGCCAATGCCACGAGTCACTGAACCTCCTACACACTTCAACCCCTCTACATCGTGGGTTCTTATCGGAAGTTATTATTAAATATCAAAAGATATACAATAGCGTTAGGCAGAAAATGGATATTCGTTTTTACATTACACTCTAAAAAGAATGATGTATACCTGAAACATTTTGGTTGAGAAACGTAGAAAAAAAATCAGAAGAGAACAATATTAATCCCCCGAAAATGCGCTGGCATCGTATATATATATATATATTTGAATAAAGGATGCTAACTCTAATATCGGAAAAAACACATAAATCCTGAAGTTTTGAAAGAAATATATTTTTCTACCTGCGATTTGTTATCAATCAAGCCTTACGTTATAAATTCACTTTTTTTTCCTTCTTAAATAAAACTTGTTCATGTCTGGCTTCCAAATGTTTCTTAAGGTCGAAAATTTCACCGTTATTTCTCTTTCATCAGCAAAAAAAAATCCAACTGATTTCATTAAAAAAAAGTATTAAAAATTGGAATAAGTTTCAACACAAGAATTTAAAATCCTTGTAAATAATTAGAATGCGTAAAAAATTTAAAAAAAATTCAATATTAATGAGTAATTTCATTTTTCACTGCTATTTATTTTTCATTGCATATTTTTTTTGTTTCATAATGATGGAATCTTGATGATATGAAATTAAACTAGGTTTTGATTTCCAATTAAATGGAAGAATAATAAAGCTTCATACATTTCTTAAAAATATTCCATTTAACTATTTCCGTTTGGAATTAATATAAGGTCTGACAAAATTTAATATATTTTTAATAATTCTATGTAATTATATAAAAAAGTAAGATACTCCTAAATATAATGAAATAAATAAATCATCAGTAAACTTTGTACTTCCAATCACATATGATAAAAATTAAAAATATATAATAGCTAAATATGTATAGGAAACAAGATTACGTTTTCATTACGCTGGAAGAAAACAGAGTCTTACAGCTATATTAAATTGTTTCTGATTTATTTACATGTTTAAGTTATTTGAATTATCAACTACAAATTAGAACTAAAAATCAAATATTTCGTTAAAAAAGTTGTGCTAAAATTTATTTGAAACATCTGTAATCTTCAACAAATTATGTGATTTACATGAATCAAACTATTAAGGCCTTATATAGCCATTTGTGCTCTCAAATACGGTCTTCTAAATGTATGTTGATTATAAAGTTTGGTACAAAATTTGGTTCATTTCAGATCCATCTTTTAAAGGTCGATTACGACTAACACGTAGGCATATTTTAAGTAACGTAAAATCCAGGGTATAACGCACTCCCATACTTTCAAATGACATTTTTTTAATTTTTAGGTATGTTCATTGTATTACAAGCACTCTCTTTTTTACGAAGAATATTGAAATTTATGTGCTTTTTTAGTCATTTATTTGAGGTATTATCCCAAACTTTTGATATAAAAAATAGTATACTTAAAGAACAACCCTTTAAGTTCATCAGGTATGTCATTTCTTTTAAATAAACAGTATTCCGATTTATACAAAAGTCAAATGTATTTATGTTCATCTCTTTCTTTTTGAACCTATCATTTTTATACCCGGTGCATAGCGCGCACCCGTAAATTTTGATAATACTTGTCGTGTTCAAAGTGCGCCTGTTTTTACGGTATGAAAAATTCGACTTATATAACGCTCAATTTCAACACTTTCAGTTGCGTATTAAACGCCGAATGTAAAAATGGACGCTTTAAAAATAAATAATAAGTGATTATAACAAATATTTGGATTTCTAAAAATATTAAAATGTAGTTTATATAAAAGAAATGATATATCTTATGAATTTTCATACTTCGATAACATGAAAAGTTTTTAGTATGCGATTCCCGTTATATCTTCATGTATGTAATCGAATGCTATTTCAATTTTTCACTCTTACTATAACTCTTATACATAAATATCATAAATAAATAATCATCTTTCATTCCATCTAGATTGTTAGATACACTATACTTTCAAATGACTTTAGTTTTCTGACTGAATTAGTTTTCGTAAATATTGAAAAACGAGATTGTATGCTAGAACTTATAATGTAAAACAACGGTATCACATTCGAAGTAAACGAAATGTAAAATATAAATGATGTTGAATATTAAAGCTACGATCATAAATTAGTAACTTGCATACATTGCAAATTCTATTACTAGAACAAATTTAATTTTCATGGTGTATTGTTTGGACTATAAACGGTGTACTTTTTGACAGGATAGTAAATTTCTTGGAATAAAATAATGGTTTGTTTAACGTAAACTTGTATCAATTAAGACAAACCTTTACTTAGATCCCTTACATTATATTCGTTTAATTTAATAAAATTCTATAAAATCTAATTTAGTTACATATGCTCTTAAGCAGACATTTTTAGTCTATGCTTTTCTAAGACCGACATTTTACAGAAAATAATTTTAAAGCAATTAATAGTAGAAATAAAAGGTTACTGGGCATAAATTAGTAGACTAATAGAAATGAATGATTTAGGATTTGATAAAATATGTCATTTCATTTGATATCTTATTTATAAAAATAAATATAATTCACTTAATTTTGAGTAATTTAATTTATAAAATAGCATCAATAGTGATAAAATTGATAAATTATGATTTGCAACGCAGTACAGTTTGCGTTATAACTAACTACAAAATTTCTTAATTCAAATAATTTAGAAAATGAATAAAAGGTAATGAAACATTTTACTGTACCGTTTAACCACATAGTAAAATAGCTTAAAAAGAATCGATCTACAGTAAAAATAACGGAGGTTTAATCTTTTCTTACAATTAATATCTGATTCAAATATAATCCAAAAAAAAAATTGGTTTGAAAAAAATTTCTAAGAATCGTTTGATTCATTAAGGCAATGAGAGTGTACACAAATACACAGTCGTTAGTTTTTCATTGTGTAAGTAAAATGAACTTTAAACGTAATACATTTTTTAAGAAATTCTACAAGGTATTCACATGGATTTTGTATTTGAACGAATCACTACATCTAAGATAAAACGAAATGAAACCTATTTTATGACTATCAATCAATCAGAGATACTGAACACTAATTCAAAATAATGAAAGAAATTCTTAGTAAAAATTATGTTAGATTGAAAAGAGATACATATGAAAAGAAACAAATATCATTTGAATTTCGAAATTGTATTATATATATATATATATATATATATATATATATATAAAAGTAAGTTCTTAATAAATAATTAAATTACCGTTTACAGATAATAAAGACATTACTTCATTGATCACAATCAATTAAAATAAACTTCTTGTCCACACTTACCAACAATTATGCTGATCAAACTACTGAAATATTATTTTTGAATTACAGTAGCGTGATAAGAATAGATAGTGTATATGTAATTATTGTGAAATCTCATATATATATAGGATTATTATAGAATAGCTTCAATTATTAGCTCCAGAAGATTGTAGAAACCAGTAAGCCTTGTTTTTCGTGATCATAGGGCAGCAGTGTCCAATATTAGGAAAAGCTAGAGCAGCTAATATTAGCAATATTTACAACAGCCGATATCATCAGCAGCAGAAACAACAGCTGTTATTAGCAACTACAATAGCTGATATCAGCAATAAATACAACACCCAGCATCAGCAGCAGCTACAACAGCTGCTATCAGCAAGAACTAAAACAGCCGATACCTGCAGCAGCTACAACAGTGCCATCTCTCCACTAGATTCATATCATCGCCAACACTGCTTGCAAAGAATCATGGTACATCGACATTCAACAGCAAAAGAAAAGAAGAAAATCACCTGGCCCGACGAAACTCGCTTTATAGTTAAGGACATTGACGAGCAAGTACAAATCCACCGATTTCCAACGAACATTCTTGCAGACGATTGCATAGTTTGTAAAATACAAGATAGGGGAGGTGGTTTCATAGTATGAGAGATGTTTGTGTGTGTGTGTGTATCTGGTACACTAAACCCACCACATTCATAGAATAGTCCATAAACTGTGAGCTATATGAACATCGTGACAGACTATAGTTGTATCATTTTATGGAAACAGTATTATCGGTTAATAACGGCGTTTACATGGACTGAATCTTCAGGGAATGGTTCGAAGATTATTTTGGTGAGTTTCATTTCATGCTTTGGCTTCGAAATTCATCTGGCATCATTCCAAAATCACATTTGTGATTCCACCTGGAATTCGTGTTTTAAGCTACCAACTCTCAATATAAAGCATTGCAGTATCATTTGGTTAATGTCTGAGATCAGATTCATCAGATTGCATCTCGACGAGTCATTGACTCGTCGGGTGGTGGTTATGAAAGTATAGTTTTACTCCATATTAAGCTGACTGGTGATAATTTAATGACATTTCTGTTTAAATATAATCTGTTTCTAGACTTCAAAAGAGTTAAGATTGCATATCCGCATTTAAGGCTTATGTAATTACTTAGGCAAAATAACAGGTATAATTTTCTCTCTCCCTCCCCATCTCCCCCTCCGGCTCTCTTTCTTATGTGCGGCTTTTAAAACTACTGTGTTAGCTCATGAGTTCCGAGTATAACTAATTTCTCATTAAAATAATAATTCCTTTTAATAATGAATTCTTAGATTTGCTGCACATTAAAATCTGCTACGCTTATGAGATATTTAAAAAAAAACTGTCAGAAAACAAGTTTAAAAGTAAAATTTTCACTAAGCTGGGAAAGAAATAGGGCCAAAACAATATAAAAATTAAAATTTCTTTTCATCTCCATAATAATGCCACACCGCAGTTTAGCAAGAGAATTGCTGAAATTTCAAACAAACTATAAAATTAAAAAAAAAAAAATAATAATGTAGAAGGCTCGATTTATCTTAGTGATTTCTTTTGTGTACTTCACTTTTGTTGTTGGGAAATTATATTAAAAATTTAAGTGTTTTACTTATGAACTAAGAATATTGCGTCCTCCTTTTGTAGTTGCAATACTTTTACCTCATTAATAAGCACATTTTTCTTTATCATGAATGTAATTTAATTAAACATGAGTTTAAATGCACGAGTTAAAACATTCTTTATATTACAAAAGCCCAGACAAACTATTCGCGGAAATAAGTTTATTATTTCATTGTTCACCATGCATTTAAAGTTCTAACACAAAAGCTAAATTTTTATTTCCTGTAAATATATTAAGAATAAAGGAAAAATGTTCTTTGAACAAGGATTATGCTATACATTCTCTCTTACCCACACACACAGTGATAATATTCATTTCGTAAAACCAGAAGCTAAATTAAGGAAACAAATATTCAAAATGATTAGTCAAATATAAAGAAGGAAAACATCGTTTTGGAAAATTACATTACAAAACACAATACTCCACAAACAGAAATAAATTTAATTTCTTTGTATTATTTATTTATTTAAAGTGAAAAAGGGCTATCTATTAAAATTTTTAGCTATGTGTTTTCATATGCGTTGAACATTACTTTTTAAAAATATTATCTTTCTTTAAAATTTTAAAAAAAGCAATCTTGAAAATCTAATTTAACATCAATATTTGTGTAATTATTTCAGATCATTTTTTTCTATATTAAATATTAATCTTGATCAACAGCATTATATTTCTTTTTTGTTTATCTTTTTATTTTCTCATTTATACCTGCAAATTCAATCTAATTAAATTTTGTAAGGAAATTAAAATATTCTATTTAGCATTTAAAATCAATGTTCTGATTTAGAAGCTTTACATTCTTAAGAACTACCTTATTTACTTTCTTAATAAGTACTTTTTTATCATTCACTGCAGTAAATATTCAAAAGAAAGCATCACATTAAATTTTTACTTGATCATACGATCATTTTAAATCGGACTATATTATTAATGAAACATTAAAGATTAGTAAAAACACATCTATAGTGTATTTGGATGGCATAGGAAGTATTTTCTGACCTACATATTTAATAGTAGATATTTTTACTAAGGTATATTTATTACACATGATATAAATGCATTCAGTTTAAATAAAATGTATTTGTCGTTAATGCTTTGATATTACACTCATTCTTTCAACAAGATTCAATGAATCAAAATATATTGTTCAATAAAACCGTAAGCAGCTATGTCTCTCAGATTTCAATTTCTATATATATTAAGGGGAAAAACCCATTCAGATCAGTTAGGAGCTATAAACAGGTTATAGTAAAATCCGGCGTATAACGGTGTATAACGCGCACCCATACTTTCAAGCTGTCTTTTTTTTAATTTTTAGGTATATTCGCCGTATAACGTGCACCCCCTTTTTTACGAAGAAATCTGACATATTAGTATACATTGCTCTTATGTTTTTAAGTATTCGAGGTATTATTCCAAACTTTTGAAAAAAATAGTATACTTCTAGAACTATATCTCTTTTAGTTCATAAAGCAAGTCATTTCCTTTAAATAAATAGTATTTTGATACAAATAGAAGAAAAATTTTTTATGTTCATCTCTTTTGTTATTTTTAAAGCTATCGTTTTTATACCTGGCGTATAACGCACACCGTTAAATTTCCATCTTATTTTTTGTGTTAAAAGTGCGCGTTATACGCCGGATTTTACGGTAATTCTCGAAAGTTTCCTCTTTAATCGATACGTACACTTTAACGTGGTAATTTTACTTCAGTCTTAGATAAGAGTAACGTGAGTAAATCGTATAAGACGATTACTATTTTTATATTAATTGTACTTAAAAATCTTATTTTGTACTAAATGTTATCTCAAAATATTAATAATGCTTTACATATTGCTAAAAGTAAAGTACTTAAGACTTGAGCCACTCTGTGGAAACAATACGGCAGAGCTGAATAAGTATTATATAATCTCGTAGCTAACTGTATCTATTATCCACGTAACATGAAAAGCATGCAAGAAGAAGAAATCTTGACGTATCAAAGGGAAACATGTCAGTCGTAACAAATTGATGGGACTTGCAGCACTCAAACAGTGACCTTCTTTTGTAAGATGATAGTTTGCTCACCCATCACAAACGCTTCTACGCCTTACATAAAGAGTATTATATCAAGGATCATTACTCGAATCTTATCCTTAATTCGACGAAACTCTTCTTTCAGAGTAGGTCAATAAGATTTGGCAAGTCGGACGTATCAT
>BMAV01026938.1:124312-150596 GCA_019973955.1 Trichonephila inaurata madagascariensis
AACTTTCCCTCCAACCCGATATAACTTTAAATGAAATGTCCTTTTTTTTAAAAAAATAAAAGAAATAGGCAAAATTGAGAGTTAAAGAATGAATGGACGGGTGAGAAATGAATAATCATCACTTAGTTTAAGATGACGGTAATTACGTTTTTCCACTTTTAGTTAATTACCATGTTTATTTATCAATCCATAAATAAAATGTATTGAACAGCCATCCAATTATCGAAGCAGTATACGGAAATTAACGGTCGTGAATTATTACTTAGTGAATGGATAATAATTAATATAATTATAACTGTGTGGAAATGAATCACTCATTCAAATATTCAAAACTCAATGTAGTCGAATAAAATTTTATATCAGTAAACTGAACAATTTAAAATTAACACAGTAATATTTTTATGATTTTTACATTTTGCTTCTTTTTTGTTAAATAACAGCAAAAACTATTGTATGGTATTTTTCATTTATAAAAAAATAACCCGTAGTAAAATAAAATATCTACCACAAACATGTGAATTAATGACATTTTATTTAACCCCTTAAGCGGTCAGATTTTTTTGCTCAAAATGTGCCATAAAAGGCGAATTTTTTTATTGCATATAACTATGCATAATACTTCTTTATAGAAGGCGAAACTGGTAGAATTTCATTTTGATTTTCAATTTTAAAGTTTTTACACTATTTTTTTTATTTTATCATCGTGGAACACAAAATCCCTCATATGTTTGCTTTTTATATGTGTACTCAGTATGCTATGAAGAATGTTTTCATATATGTATAAAAAAACTTCTTTCACACTTAAAAAAATCGTGTTTGTACATCTTTTTTAAGGTATACGACTACGTTCGGAACCGTGATTTTTAAAAGCGCATAAATGGATAATTTTCATGATATTTAGTGTCACTTGGATTAGAATACATGCATAAAATTGTTTTAAGGACATGTTGAAAAAAAATTATTTAAATACAATATTTCGGCAAAAGATTAACTTAGAATAACCTTTTTTTCAAAATGTTCTCCTTTTGTGAAAAATGCTTCTATTATAATAATATTTTGCCTGTATATAGTTCAGACCTCTGTACAGAGGCTCAACTAGGATTTTTTTTAAAATTCACATTATTTTCAGAGTTACCACCAATTGAAATAATTATCGGCGTTTTTTTCTTGAAATTTATCCCCTCTGTTGTCGTAAAACATGGATAAACCTACTTCTAAGTTATAAATTTCAAAAATTCTAGTTGAGCCTCTGTACAGAGATCTGAGCTATATACAGGCAAAATATTATTACAATAGAAGCATTTTTCACAAAAGGAGGACATTTTGAAAATGGGTCATTCTATGCTCATTTTTTGTCAAAATATTGTACTTAAATAATTTTTTATTTTGTAATACTATTCTTAAAACAATTTTATATACATATTCTAATCTAAGTGACACTAAATATCATAAATATTGTCCATTTATACGCTTTTGCAAAATTACGGTTTCGAACGTAGTCAGATACCTTAAACTGTTGAGGTTTTTGTTTGTGAGTGTATGCATAAAAATATGCACACACAGTTTGAAGCATGGTGTAATAATCAGTCTTACATTGCAATGGGAACACAGATTTTTTGGATTATCTTTCCATTTTCATTTCTTTTCAAGCAACAAATCACACATTGCCTCGCCAATCTATGTTTCTTAACGAATATTGTCAAGAATCTAATATCCTGCCTTCAATCAAAAATTCCTTGTCATATACAAAATTTAATACTTCTCTTGATAATTTGTACTGTTTATAATTAAAATCACATATTGTAGCTTTAGCTTCAAAGTACATTATTATTGCATTCAATGCATTGTTTTTATATGGGGGGAGCGAGGAAAACGAAAAAAGAAAATTGAGTGGCATAAATTGAAAGTTTCAGAAGCATTGATCTACTTAAGAAACTATTAGCAATTTTCCCAACTCTATGTATATTTACATTATTTTTTCTTTATCACAAGCATTTTTATTGTAGGAAAAATATCATTGGTATTTCATAAAATTTACATTTTTTCTCTATAAGCAAAGTTTAAATTATTTCAATGTATGTCTTTTAACTTTTTAAACTAAAGCAGTGCTGTCATATGTTACTATTTTTAAAATTAATTCTTATACCTTACAGCAGCGTTTCTGAATCCCCGGGGATTCTCATCGTTTTTCTAGGGAGTCCGCGGTTGAGTTGAGTTGAGTTTGGTGTTTTCTGGTGCAAGAGCCAGTTTTGGCTGTACTGCGCCAAACATTTATAGGTCTGTGGTCTGGACGGAAAAAGAAAAGAAATTGGATGACAAGATGGAGGGTCGAAAATAGAGAAGGGTCACTGGGGTCCCCCGGGGTAGTGACACCCGTGTTTACCAAAGATAGTAAACCCCTTGGGAAAAGGAAAAGATCACTAGGGTACCTCGGGACTGTGACACCCGTACCCACCTAAAGAAGGTGAACCCCTTGAGGGGTAGGGGGTCCGCGGAGATTTATCATGTAATGTTAGTTCCCTGTCTTACAGACTCTGAAACGCTTCGTGGAAAAATGGATAGGTGGACCATCCTAGACTAGATCACTAAATTTTCCCTCGTGAAAATATTCCATAGAACAATTATTTTGATCAAGATTATTAATAATTTATTGTTTGCAATTACATAACCCTTTTACTACATTGTATTATTTTAATTAAATGTTTTCGGTTTCTTAAAGGAAAAAAGTAAGAGTTAAAACTGTATAAGTAGCAGAGGCAAACTTAGGATCATTGAGGAGCTTTTAAATCACTCAGCTATGTGTTGAGAGTCAGGGTGGGTGTTCAAAATCTCGGGGGTTTACGATGTCAAACTGAT
The DNA here is from genome assembly GCA_019973955.1 of Trichonephila inaurata madagascariensis. Lineage (NCBI taxonomy): Eukaryota > Metazoa > Arthropoda > Arachnida > Araneae > Nephilidae > Trichonephila > Trichonephila inaurata. The sequence goes on from BMAV01026938.1 coordinate 127,169, forward strand.
ACTTAAAGGAGGAGGGGGAATGAAAGTTTAAGAGCGCTGGCTTACAGCTTTCACTTAATTCTTAGAAACATCATTTAAAAATCCTAGCTTTCAAAAAGTTGAAAACGCCACAAAAAAAAGAACTTAAAAGAAACTTTTATTTTTCCCAATATATCTCGCTAACGAAATTCAAATATCAGGAGAAATATTTATAAGTTTATTTCCAATACATTAATTCACTAATTGATGAACGTATTTTTTTTTTATTTATCAAGAAAATTTCTTCCATTATTTAAAAATACTAAAAATATTTTTTAAAAAATGAAAGCTAACAAATTACATTATTCACAAATTATGACATCAATCTCCTAACTTAAAAACATAGAACAGTGAAAAGAAACCTTAAAAATTATCTAGAGCGCAGTAATTCAAACAATTTACATAATTAATATCTAAACATTTTCTGTCAACTATTAGCGACATCTGTTGTGAAATCTTAACTAGACTTTTCTTTAAAGACAGCTTAATTCACCTCAAATCAATATAAAATTTTTCATTCATCAAATACTTAAGAGTAGTCTGTAACATTGAAAACAGATAAACAAAATAGAGAAGAGGAAATGAACATGAATGAGGAGAATTACGAAATGAAATCAATTGATACAAAAAACATTGTTTATATTATATGACAAACAGTATACTATATATCAAATACGATTGTGGAATATAAATCATTTGTTAGAAAATGCATAATGAAAACTATCGAATATTTAATTTTATAATTTAATTCATTGAGTTAATATTAATTGAATCATAATATATATATTTATTTAATATTCTAATGTGGGGTTTTAATACTTTACAAAAATTACATAAAATTAACAACAATAGCTGTAAAATTTAAGAACCACATTATTATATAAAATAACACTTTTCAACAATACCAACAATAGCAGCTCTGTTTTATTTACTGAAAGAAAGTAATTCAACAATACAAACGAAACAATTCTTAAGGACATAAAATAGTTCTAAGATTTTCCACAGTTTAATAATCGTTTGTTGTGATTAGTTAGCAGTGTTTTTGAATTTTGTGCGAATTTTTCGAGAATTTTGATATTTACTTTTAGCGGTTGTGTATCTTGATACAACCATGGCTCTTTTCCACTTGGAAATCTTGTATTACTTGGCCATTTGTACATCGGCCACAATCTTCAAAGGTTGTCTGCCTACTTTCATCGATATACTAGGATATGTTTTCCTTATCGAACTGATGAAGATATGCTTTTTACTGAGCTTTGAGGGACTCAATATGCAAAAGGGCTCTTTGTTTCCAGAAAATAAGAAACGGAACGGCTCAGTTCCAAAAGTAAAATCATTAATGATTTTTAAAACGTGTGAATCATTGAATATTAATGTTCAATTAGCCCTGACAGAGGAAGACACACAGGCATTCAAACCACAACCAAAGAAAAAGAAACCACTACCTTTGGTGCGCTCGGTAATAGTACATAAGATCTGCCAGGCTTTAGGCCTTGACACTGAGCTAAATACCAAGGCGGAATTTCAAGATTTCAAGTTACCAATGAAAATAAAAAAAGGAATAATTCCAATTATTCAGTCTGAAGCGATTTTCAAATTCTGTGAAGCTTTGGATTTAAAAGTCGCTCTTGCCAATCCACCATATGCTTTGAAATAGTACATATTATCCAAGGAAGTAAAAGACTATCAAATGATACTGCAATAGATATTTTAACACCAAATTTTTAATAAGACTTTCTTAAGAAAATCTTCAACTGTCCTCATTTTATCTTGGCACAGTTAATGACTTCCCTTCAAGTTGTGAACACCTGATATTTGTGAAAAACGCATTCTTTAGCGATGATTTATTATAGCATATTGAAAAATATGTACCATTTTGAAAACAAGAAAGTACAGCCTTATTGGAAGAGAAACATGATATCAAAAATGATTGGATAAAATGCTACATAATGTCCATTCATTTTTAATCAACAAAAACGGTCTGCAAGATGGCTTTATCCAATGTGAAATACAAAATGAAAAAGACTGGAAAAAGCCTTCAATTCAAACCTTTTTCTGAGTTGCATTTAAGAATTGTTATTAGTTGAAGTCACGAGAATTCGACTTGAAAACAAGATATTTTGTTTTGAGTTAAAACTAAAACAGATAATCAGAAACATGGCTTTGAAGTCGAAAAATGAATTCTAAAGAGTGACTGTTTTAGCAAGAATGGGAGAGGTTATTAAATGAAGGCCTATCTTTATGGGTGATTAAATCCAATGATTTTATTAAAATATTAGTAGTTTCTCTAATAGCATTATGTATTGCATAAGAGCTGAAGATAGTTTTTGAAGCTGTTCATTTTCTGCCAACACCAGCATGAACAGTTTAGAATTCACTAAGAAATGTGTGAGTTAAGTAATCTTTGAGAAAGAATGGGGGGAAAAGAAAAGAATACTCAAGAAAGATTTCCTCAGAAACTATGTTTCTATGAGTGACAATTTCACTTAAATCATTTACATCAAAGGGGGAGAATACAAAAAAAAATGAAGTCGATTATATGTCAAAGACTGTACTGTAAGAAAAAAAGTAGAGAAATAATAAAGTTCTTATTGATTTAAGGAAGATGAAGAAATCTCATATCATCTGATACAAAACTTATAGAATTGGCGAAAAACATTTATTTCAACATAATTATTTTCATATTTGTTACCGAATATTCTTTACACTTCGAGATCAACATTCCTTTGAATATTTTATTGGAACTGTTACTGATTATTTTCTTAAATTTAAGTTTCAATAAAATTTGTTTTCTTTTTTGACTTCATTCAGTCCCGTTTTACTCTACTCTTATCAGATTATAATATGATCAAGAAATTTACATAAACCTCTTATAACCCTTGCATTGTTACTCTTTCCCTGTACTATACTTCCTCCAATTCATTTCGAATTCTTGATAATTGAAATTGCACTCAATAAATTTTAAAATTTAATAAAAATATTTGTCTGCATACCACCTGAATTTTAATAAAAATTTCCTTATTATTACATAGTTTTGGAATAAAAATAAAAACTTATTTATCCTGCTATTCATGAACTTTATCTTGCATTCACTCTGTTTTTTTTAAATGTCAAGATCCTGACATGAAAAACCGACCTTATTTTAAAAAGCCTGAGAGAGGAAGCTAAAGAACTTGAGCTAAGGGAAGATTACCAACTAGATCAGGAATGGCGAACCATTAGCACTTGTGCCATTAATGGCACGCAACACAATATTTTGGGCACGCCAGCAATCAAAACGATTTGTATTTTATTTAAAAATAACAAAGTTCACTGTGAAGAGTTATGAACAAACGAAAGTGATCGGTCGCGGTGTACCTGGGAGTACACTTGTTTGCTAATGTCTTGTCTAGTTAATTCGTGGACTACAACTTCTTATGATGAAAAGTTTTGCAAAAACATAGACAATTTATTGATACAGCTGTATTTTAAAGTTCATTTGCGTTATATTTACGATTTTTAAGTGTTATTTAACATGGAGAGTTCATCAAAAGAATAAAAAGAGCAAAATAGTAAGTGTAAAAGAGAATTTCAAACTTGGTGAATCTACAAATATAGCATTATTAGTAAAGGCGACAAAGGGGTGTGTTTTTTATGTTCTAGAATAGTGTGTGGTATGCAGAACATCTTCTGTATAACGGCATTTTGAAAGAAATCGCAAATCCTGTTGTCAAAAAAGTAAACCGCAGCAAAAATAATTAATTGCTAATAAAAAACGATTGGCCGATGACTCTATTTGAGCATGCATTATATTAAATGTATTATCTTACAATCCTAATATAAGTTATTTTTCATCCAATGTGCAACAACAGAACTCGCAATAATGTTACTTTAAATTATATCATGCGTATAACTAAAACATTTACAACTATACAGTGCAAAAGGTATTTTTTCGTTGTAAATAAAGTTGTGTGTGTGTGTGTGTGTTCTTAGTATTTAGTTTTATTACTTTCCCAATATTGACAAGTCAAAATTATTTGACGGCACGTCTATACATCATTAAAAACTTCTATGAAAAAAATGGCTCGTTGATCCATCCCCTGAGCTAGATGATTAGACGACATTGAAAAAGACTTAAATACTTTGAAAATTAAGAATAGGAGAGGAATCGCTACTATAAAAGAGAACGCTGAAAGGCCGCCAAGGCCTGTAAAGGACAGTTGTGCTTTTGAAGAAGAAGATTAATAAACTTGAATAGTATAAAATAACATTCGCAAAAATAAATAATTATTTAGAAATTATAAAGTACATCTAAATAAGAATGAAAATTGCAAATTCGTGTTAAAATTATACATATAATTATTTAGAATAATTGATAAATATTACATAATGTGATACATTTTAATTTAAGTTTTACGAAAGCTATATTTGCAAAATTATTACTTGAAACCATAACATAACTTGCAAAAATGTAATATTCAGACGTTCGGATGATAGCAACATAAGTTTCCAATTCTAAGTAAATTCCCCTTTTCATTTGTTTTTTATGTACATAAATAATACATTTTACCTTTTTTTTTATTTTTGTATGCTTTTTAAAAGTGATTCCCTAACCGCTCTAACTTTCGTACTCCAGTAAACGTTTACGCATGTAAAAATGTGTAGTGTTTTTCATGCAAATTTTTTTGGCATAAAGTTTCAATCAAACATTAAAAAAATGTATTTGCGTGCTTTTTTAACTTTTTTCAGTCGTCAAATTTTATTCCAACAATATATATGAGAGATGATTTGGTTAAAACAAAGGTGTTTTTAAATGGAAAATTTTTAACATGTCATTTTTGTTTACTCTTTTACCTACCGTAAAATCTGGCGAATAACGCACACTTTTAACACAAAAATTAAGATCGAATTTATGAGTGCGCGTTATACGCTGGGTATAAAAATGAGAGCTTTAAAAATAGAAAAAGATGAGCATAGAAAAAAAATTTACATCTACATATATATCAAAATACTCTTTATTTAAAAGAAATGACATTCCTTATGAATTTAAGGGGTGATAGTTCTAGAGGTATACTCTCTATTATTTATAAAGCTTGGAATAATATCTAAGAATAAAGGATTTCAAAACTTAAGAGCATTGCACACGAACATTTCAGGATTCTTTGTAAAAAAGGGGGTGCGCGTTATACGGCAAATATACCTAAGAAATAAAAATTACAGCTACAAAGTATAGGTGAGCGTTATAAGTTGGAATTTACGGTAAGTAAGGAAAAAATATATTTTATACAATGTCAATTTTTACATTGTTATAGAATAATTCCAAAACATTCCTTTTAGTGCTCAAAAAGAATCTTTATACATATGTTTGGATTTTTTCTTTCAAAGGGCCTTATTTAAGATTTATAAAAAATCATTCACACATTTAAATTTAAAATGTACTTCAATTATTTTTATAAGTAAAAACTTTATTTTTGAATAAAATAGAATTTCAGTAAATATTTTTCTTATGCAATTTTAGTAAAATTTTTGTCTTTTGTAGTTTAATTTTCAAATTTGAATTCTAGAATTCTGTTTATTATAAATTTGATAGTATATCTTTTATAATATATATCATCTCCTTAATATGCATTAATTTTAATAACAACTCAGCAATTCACCTGTAAAATTGTTAATATCTTTAAAATTTACTATTCTGCGAATAGAACTTTATAAAAATATGTGTTAAATGCACTGCGAATTTAAGAATTCCTTGCTAAATTTGACACACACACATTAAGAGTTAGAAACTGAGCTGTTAAAAGCAGTAATTACGAAACTTTAATTTCTTGAAACTCAAACACGAATGTATTTGAGTTTTAAGAACTTAAAGTTTCAAATCTACTTTTCAAATAGAGTTTTATTTAATCTAAGCTAGTGATTAAATTCCAAGAGGCTGTGTAAGTTAAATATGACACTTAAAATATGTCTAAACCGCAACTTATAGAAAATATACATGTCTATAATAGCTTTTTTTTTTAAAAAATGAGCAATGTATTGCGTTTTAGAAATATTAGGTTTATATAAGTTTCTGTTTGGTATCCCATTACTATGGTTTAACTAGGCATATTAATGCTGCAAAATTGGCTAAATCTTACATTTCGAAATAGTAATATTTATACTAAATTGGACTTGGAAAAACAGTTGTACAAAAAAATGTGATTACGTTACAAGATCTTGTTTCCTAAGACTATGTATCTCTGAACAAATTATTATGCTTTTTAACGTTTAATTCACAAAAATAAATAAATAAATAAACGTCAGTCATATCTTGTAAGAAATAATGATTTCTTTAAAAAAGCAAAGGGAGGGGGGGGCATATCATACATAGATTTTTACAAGGAATGTATTCCTGTCCATATTTTTAAAATTTTGTAACGTTTCATTAAAAGTGATACGTATGCATATAAATTTTTTTATCTTTATAACAAAACAAGAAACAGTAAATAAAAGAAGCTACGGGGCTAGTTAAATGGTGAAAAGGAGATACAATTGCATTTCAACTCAAAGCAGCAAATGCTGATTTAATAGATTCATTATTCATTAAAATTGTACTTTTTATCAATACGGGGGTATTGTGGCAGTGAACCTCGTAATTCTCTTAACTATGATCAAGTGTCGAGGACGACACCAGATCTAGCATCTCAGTCCCCAAACTTCCATCATCCGTCAACACGAGGATATAACCTTTAACAGGCTTAACATGCATAAGCCCTTTACATAACGGATCTTTAGAGGCCCAAGGATTCCAACCTACGACTCAACAAGTATAAAAAAAAATCATGACTATGACCTTTCAGGCACCACGATAACAGACACTGAATTTTAAAATGTTATGAATCGTAGAGTCTAGATTTAAATCAAATAATTAGTTCATCAGTTAAGACAGTGCTTCTCAAAGATTTAATACTTGCGACCCAATATATCCAATCATAATTTTCATTGCACCCCCCTGCACATAAATATAATGTATTGAATTCAAAAATACTGTATTTTGACGCTAAAGCTACAATACGACTTTAACCTCTTAAGTGCCACCGGCGTATATTAACGTCTCACTCAGCCAAAACGTTAATTGTCCCGGACGTATACATACGTCTTTCCGCGAAGTATGATCTTTTCTCTGTACTGCTATCCATAAAATTATTCCGAAGACTTTGAAATGCAATAATAGAACCATGACAGTGTTTGCGAAGGTTTCACTTATTTCACACAAATGATTTGATTATGTTTTACTTTTCTCTCCACCAATTCCCCCCATGCACTCGCCTACATGTTTAAAAACGGTGGCTTTGGGGAGCGAATCACGTAACTTTTAATCGGCAATTAAGGGATAAATTATAAGCCGTACAAATTATCAAGGTAAGTGTTAATTTTTGTATATAATTTTATATATGACAAGCCCATGGGGTCATTGGTAATTATTGAACTTGTTCTTAACTTAGTATCGTCGAATTAGTTATGAATATATCAGTACTGCACAATGTATTTTATATATTAGTATAAATTTGTATTTCATTTTTTATTATGTTAGAATGTATTTCGTTAATAAATTTCGTTTTGTAAATTAATAATTTGTTTAGAAATAATCTTTTGTTTTCGACATTTCAATATGCTAGAGTTATCACACCCCCTAGGGAGGCGCGCCCCACAGTTTGAGAAACGCTGAGTTAAGACTTATTACAACATATTTATTTTTTGTGTATTTTATTGTTCTTTTCATCCCTTTTATTACAAATCTTAATAGAAGAATTTCTAACATAATTTTTTAAAGAAAAATAATTGAACTAAAACCTCAAATTAACTAACCCTTATTTAACGAATTTCTTGATTTAAGGAAGTTTTCTCTTTACCCGATTAAAATGAAGGCAGACTCTCCTATTTAACGAATTTCTTTTCTAATGAGCTGCGGATTGATGGCTTACCCCATTGCAGACATAGTACATTCCCTGGATGAGTGAGTGAGTGAATAGTAACGTCTCACTGTTCAGCTACTCGAAGGCTTTTGGTGACAGACCTCGAAATTTTGGATCATGGTCAAGTGACGAGTTTGACACCTGATCTGGCACCCCCATCTCCTAACTACCACCCCACATCAACGGGAGGACGTTTGATCTATCGACAGATTTAAAGTGCATCGCACCCCTACACGGTGGATCTTTAGTGGTACTGGGCTCGAACTCATGACATGCCTGCCATGATCTGATACCTTGACCACTGAGCTACCGCAGCCCTAGTGCATTCCCCGGAATGTTTAACAAATCATAAACACCAAAGTAACGAATTATTTCAGCAGCTGGAATTTTTTTATTAGTTTGTATTAGAAAAAAATGGTTTTTCTTTCAAATGACTTCCTTTCTGTCCAAAACAGAAAATGACTTTTCTTGTAAGCAGTAAATGTCAACGGGAAACTTTGAAGAACATTATTACCCTTAATAGGTGCAAATGAGTCATGAGTGTAATCTATCGTATGAGTCTTAAATAGGACCAGAAATTCCTTTCTTATCTGTGTCACGGAATTTGAGGAAAATGTTGATTTGTCGGAGCCAATGAACAATGATTCTAATGCAGAAATCGATAATGAAACTCCGATCAAAACTGTAGCATTTTCTTATGTTTTATTTTGCTTCGAAACGGTGAAAACATATACCTCTATCTTATGTAACAGTGTGTAAGTGATGCAGTATCTCCTTTTCTGCATAGAGGCAAAAAAGAACTATTTCGAGTTAGATTTTCCAACATCTATTGGTCAGTATTCTAAAAATTCCAATTACCTAGTGTGTATTAATTCATTGATAGTATGTTTAGCTGTTGAATATAAGAAGTGTATAATTGCGAACTATTTATGTTTTTTGTGTAGTTGCTAATAGAATTTCCAAAAGATAAATGCAAGTAGTTTGTATTTTATTTCGACCCCGATAAAAAGAATAACCCCGAATTAATCAACAAAATGTTTAGTTCCGATGAATTCATTAAATCTACTGTGTATTTACTCTTTTTATAATGTTATGTTTACTCTTATTAGTTCATAAACCAATTCACTATCATGTGTATAGGATCAATTTTTTTTAAAAAAAATAACTATTGCACATAATTCCAGTAATTTATGCAGAAAAAACAATATATTGTAATATATTTAATGAAATATATATATTTATTAATTCCCAAAATATGTCGTAAAGAACGAAAAAGCCAGATTGCGGCATTTATTATTTATTATATGCACAGGTCTGTGCTTTGAATATAGGTAAATTTGTCATCATTTCACAGTAAGTTGATCTATTGGATAAAGAGCAGATTTGACCATTTTTTTTTCACTGATAATGTAATCTAATACTAAAACATAGACGAATAATAATCAAGTTGGAAAAGATATTTCATAGAATCTGAAAAATGTTAAATTTCTTTAGTGTTATTAATCATAACAGTTCTCGAGATAAATTTATCCATTGTGAATCAAGAAAATAGTTGTAATAATAATAAGGCTCTCTGACAAACATGGTGGCTAAAAACTTTGATTCTGTGAGATATTAATCAAATTATTCTTTCAAAGAAGATCAGCTTTTATTGTAGATTCGATAAAATATTCCTATCTGTTTATACTCACCCCAAACACAGAAAGGGCGGTATTGATTCTGATTTATAGATTCTGATAATTACGAAAGTATATTTTTTTTTGACAAAATATTGATAGAAAGGAATATATAGCTATTTAAATATCTAAAAGAAATACAATGGTAACTAGAATTTTTGCAGTTAAAACTAGAAATGTTTATCGTTAAAGGTAGTAGTAGGGCAGCGACAGATTTAATTTATGAATAAAGCAATGAAATTGGTAGCGAAAGTAAAAGAAAAAATGGTAATGTGAGAATAGTTCTGTAAAAAAGCATTAGATTTATTATTTTCTTTACCAGAGTGATTGAGTTATACTTACATCGCTTTTTTAATGTGCACAGCTGACGGACATCGTCATTTTGAACCATGGTCAAGCAACGAGGACGACACCTGAGCTGGCAACCCCTCTACTAAATATCTCTTATTTGTTCAGTAATTGGATAACCTTTTGATGCCTGAATATTTGAAAACCTTAAACGGGCTGTTCTTTTGCTTTGATGATGAGAAATAATTTCTGTTCGCTTCTTTTCGAGGTTTATTCTACTGTGATAAAGTTGTGATTGATTAATTATAACACGCGTAAATGGCTATATTTTTCTGAAAAAAAAAAAAAACTAATGATTTCTAAAGACGAAATTTAAAATCGGCTGCTGTGTTTGAGTCACAATAGACGATCTCAAATTATTGTACCAGAACTTATGGCACGACTAAGTATATGACAGAATTCAGATAAGATTTAGACAAGGGTAAATAAAATTACTAAATTTTTGATACTAAAATTGAAAAAGCCGAAAGAATGTGAAACTGGAATAAACAAAAACGATAAAAGTAAATAAAAATATTTGTATGTATACTTCTTATGAAACGATGTTAAATACCATACTTGAAGCGCAATTTTAATTCTAACACTCCTTTAAGAAAGGCATCGTTTCGTTCCGTTTTTCGGAGTTCATGGATTTTATGCTATCAGTCCTAAAGAGTAAAACAGTTCTTTAAGATCTATGAAAATGTATTGTATAAAAATAATCTTTAAAATAAATAATACCGCAGTAAAGTTCGCACAGTAATTTCCAGAATATTTTCAACTTTCTCCATCACTGGGACATAACTATCATTTGCTAAAAATACAAACACGTAGTGTTAAATCCTAATCACAAGCAATCTCTTGTCCATAAACAAGTCAACACTTCAACAGCTGAAGTAAAACTGACTAAGTTTTCCACCAGTGATTGATATTCTTTGTCTGCGTGGTTGCCTTCCACTTCTATCTCAAAAATCCGCTTACGTCGTAGATCGTGATGTTTATGAATTTCTCCAGTATTTTCCAGAAGCTTCCATACGATAGCCAAGTCAACAAAAATGGTTGCCGTATAAAATGATCGTGTCGCCAAGTATGATGCCAACTAGGCTGTATCGCCAATATTTTTCCATGTTTCCATTGAAACTCTATTATAATGTAAGGTATGACGTTGCTTGCGAATATTACATTTCTTGTCATAAAATAAATACAACAAGAAGTAATATTAACGTATTAAATATCTAGATATGAATTATTTACACTTTTAAGATGAAATTAATTACACAAAATTTGTAACAGTATTTATCTTGTCTTTGATAAAATAATTATTGATATTTCTCACAATCCATTATTAAAAATTAAAGCTTAAAAATACTTTTAAATTGTTTAAATAATAAAATATGTATAAAAATTACCCGAAAGACATATTTCCTTCCCTGTTTATCACTGAACCACCTCAATTGAAAAAAAACAATGCTTTGGCCTTTCTTGTCTATTATTGAAGAAACTGTTTGCAATTGGTGGATGGCCTTGTAATTGTGAATGAAGGCTACTTTCGACATTACCTAGAAGTGACATCCAAGTATCAATTGTAGAAATGAATGAACCAAACGTTGATGAAATGTTATAACAGCTGCACGTGCCATGAAAGAGTTCATGAATGAATAGAGCTGCCGAAATGCGAATGAAAAAATGTGAATTCTTATGTCCAGATAAATCATTGAAACGTACTGAATGTTACACAGCTAAAGTCGACGCATAGTAAAGAAGAAATGACAGTTCCTTTGATAGAGAAAATAGTTCCCTCTTTGGACACTTCGAATAAGAAAATGAATGCAACAGTACATGAATTGGTCAAAGATGGAAAAATATAATTTCTTTTCAAAAGAAAAGTGAAATTGCAATGGTTATAAAATATAAAGTAATAATTTGTAATAGCGCGTGGGTATTTATTTTCCTAATAAACAAGTAATATAAAAAAAGAAAAAAAATTAAGTCAATTCCTACTTAGATCAACAAAGAAAATTTTTATTTTAGCTATTTTTTTTTAGATAGTTACAATTAATATAAATATGTATATACATATGAGAGAATCACAACATTAAGTGGTAATTAATTTTCTTAATTATCATTAAAGTATCGTATTGTCATCCAAAACAATTGTGTCTATAAAATTTCAGTTCAACTGAATGTTTTAAAACGTGAGAAATAAACTTTTTCAAGTTTTGACACAAGTCGCTAAAAGGGTCGCCAAAAATGATACCAACGTGGCTGTGTGTATTTGTTAATCTTTAAATAATTAGTTTTAATCAATTAATTTTTGTTAATTATAATTAAATTATTGTATTGTCATCTAAAATAATCATGTATATATAATTTCGGCTCAATTGAGCGCTTTGAAATGTATTTTATTAACGATTGCGAATTCCACTAAAATAAATAAATAAATATAGAGAGTGTGTGAGATAATAGTGTAGGAATTGAATGAAAAAGCATTGCTTATTTAAATTTAAAGTAACCATTGTGTTGATTTTTTTAACTGTTATCGTATACGAAAAGCTTGAAAAATTAATTAAAACTAGTACTTCTCTTTTTTTTAAATTTTTGATCAAGTACTATAAACTATTACCATACAATTTACATTTAATGTAAGATGTAATGATTTTTTTCAAATTGTGTGCGTGTTTTAAACTTTTACTTCATTATATTTGTTGCTGTTGTTACTTATGCCACATGGTCGACAATAACATCAGATCAAGGCCGAGAAATTCATCGTGGCAAAGGGCTACATGTACTCAGGTCGTTATCCGTAGCTTGGAGCCCCATACAGGTGACTGAGATTTGATTCAGTTTCACCCCAATTTGGAGAGAGAACACCCTGAAATGGTCGGGGCCTCCTACCTCTCTTCCCCTTCTTCCAACCTCACGAGAGTACTTGCGGCTCGACGGCTTTTTAGAGTACCCCCATGCTGCAAACGCACCGTACATATTACATTCCGGGATTCAAACTCAGGCACAATGGCATAGCAGTCAGCTTCAATAACCACTATACCAAATGCAATTCCGTACAGAGAACACAATTTGATGCTATCTACATTTTTAAATGAAATATATAAATTGTTATTTGAACAATTATTCTTCAATTATCTTTAAACAATAAATGACATTACATTCTGTAATTTTAGATTCTCAATAAATTGCCATTTTCTCTTAACAGATAAATCTAAAATAGGAAAAAAAATCAATCTCTCAAAGATTCGTCATACAAAAACTTCATTACTAGATATAAAGCGCGAATCTTCTCATCTGAGAATAGGGATTAAGAGGTATTTGAAAGATTATCATTAATGTCCCAAATTAATCTTCTTTGGGTAATCCTTACCATGAGTTTCCGTGACTTTTTACGTCTAATTTTTTTATTTCAACTTGATTCAGTTTTCCAAGGCAAAGTCTTTTAAAGACTTTGTAATTATATTCTTTAAAAACATGTAAATGATTTTAAGAGGTATGCTTTTTTGAGTTAAATATTTAAAAAAAACTTCATTCGATTCAGGAATTTCGTTGTTTGCTATTTAAAAAAGGATTTAGTTGTGTTTATGTGTATGTGTCTGCCAGTACTATGAATTGTTCTTTTTAAATAGTTGCAATAAAAGCTGAAAAACTCAACTTGAGAAACTATCTGCTTTATTTAGAATGCTAAAGAATTATTCAAGATATTGATGTTATCTTGCAGTCCTCAGTGTATATTACAGTAAGATATTTTTCTCAGTATAAAAAAGCTTTGAGATAAACAAGAAATTGAAAGCAATGTAACTAGTAATTCATTTTTACGAATCGAAGTGCGGATTAATTTTTCAGGGATTCGATAACTGATTTGAACATTACTCTCTTTTTCAATTTCTGGTTGTTTTTTTTTTTCATTTATAACTTAAATTAAGACATCATAAGATACACATATTAAAAGTATCATTCCATTAGATTATAATTATTAGATAGTTTAAGTGTAATTTTTAAAATAATTTTGCATGGAATATTACATGTGTATTTTTCTTAATAGAAAATGTCCAAAAGTGATTTCTGGAAGGGTAAATTCTGTAACTATTTCTTTAAAAAAATATTCCAATCAATAAAAATGTTACAAAATATTTTATAAACATTCAATACAATTCTCTCAGTAGATGCGAGAATGTTATTTAAATATTTTTGTTAATACATATGTTATCCAAATTGTCTCCTAAAATTTACCTTTAAGACATTAAAATTCTCATATTTGATGTTTATACATATTTAAAAATCGTAATGGAATATTTTGACTCACTCTTCACTATCAGAAATAAGGGTTTTCGGGAAATGCAAGGTTGGCATCATAACAAATTATGAAATTCAACTTTTAAATTTTACCGCTTCGCTCGTTTTGAAAACACCGATTGAACTGCATTTAAAACGCATAATTATGACAAGAACCCACGCCTTTTAAATTTAGAGTCCTATAATTTCTAAATGAAGCTCAAGAATTGTAAAGAGGTCACCTTAATTTTCCTAGTTTCAACCTCAAAAACCCGTGATGTTTAATAAGAGAAGTACCTAACTTCTGTTCGACGTATTGTAAGTTTTAATAAACAGCAACCTCGATAAATCCATACTTTAATATATAGTTGCATTTAACGAGCAAAAAGTTTCATCAATACGTGCGATAATCATATATAATTCGATTTAAAAATTTATAGTTATCATAAATCTGTATGTGTGAAAATTACATATAAATTTTTAATGAGACATTACATTTTATTAATTCATACAACAATCATGTATATTTGGATTTAAGGATTAGTGTCCCTCACCCTTATTTCGCGTACTGATCCAGTTTAATTTTACATAATAATCCTCATTGCTTATTAATCAATGAACTCATCAAGTTTACGTTGGTTTACCCGAAGGCGACGCACAATATTTCATGTGATTATCGTGTTTAATTCAATTTAACTAGCAACAACTAGCATTAATTAATACAATGATCACATTTAATCACATTTAACCATCCACAGTTCTCAATAGTTCACTCAACGGTCGGGTTTAATTCAGCTTATAATAGGAAATGTCAATCTATTCAGAGGTGATGATTAATTGCTTTTAAAGAGTATATACTCTTATTCTGTATTGGAGGTGTGATGGATTGATTGTTTGTTTATCAACATTGTCTTCAGAAGGCAACACTGTAAAGTATTAATATTAATGGTAGAGAATTTCCACGAGCTTTTCTCATAACTAACATTTGGGGATAATTTGCAATGGTGTTTGATTTGGAATCTCGCCTTGTAAAATACTTACAATTAATACAAACCAGTATTAGAATTTAAGTAAAAATGTAGAGAATAAAGAAGAAAAGTTATAGAAGATGCATACATAAATTAGACTGCGTGTTGTAGAAGCATTACTGAGTGACCACAGTAATTTTACTAGATTAAGAGAGTCTCCACCACAAAAATAGATTCCGTGACTACAAATCTAACGCTTAGGTATGTATTAACTATTGCAATTTTTATTTATTAGAGTTGGATCCCGAATTTAATCAGGTTCTTAATTAGTAAAACTCTCTACATATTTATTTTTTTATAATAATCATTATTCAAATAAATTCTCTAAATATTATTTGATCTCTTTAGTAAAAATATCTGTCTTACGATAAATGGTACAAATGGAGCGGATACCTTTCAGTGTGAAGCTTTTTTGCTATTTTAATTTGGACCAGGGTTACAACGAGAGGTCATTATAATTTTGAACTGCAGTCAAGCGACAAAAATGACATGGGAGCTCTCTCTTCGTGGTAATTTTTCTGCGAACTTTAACTCTGTAGAAACGCGAGGACTTTTTAAGGTATCCGACTACTTGCGACAATTTTTGTTTTAAATATGGAGATCTGGAGATTTTTTTGTGGTTTTTAGATTTATTTAGTACACTTTAGAAAACTAAGGCTAAAATTAAGAAGAGAAAAATAGTAAATGATTACTACTAAAATGGAAAAAAAAAAATATGTAAAAATTAACAAAATTAACATAAACGAGGCCCGCTCTGTTCAAATAGTAAATGAACAAATTCTCAAATTTTCAATTTTCATGTATTACTTTATTATTCCTTTTTGAAGTGACCTTCAGGATAAGATATATTTTAATTTTTACAAAATCAAGTGCACTGTATCTTAGTTGCAATATATGAAATTGCTTAAAAAAACAGTGATTATGTATTCACATAAAGAACCGTAAATTTGGTAATCAAACAGTGATTGATAAATCGGAAGGGAAAAGCACTTTTATACTGTTACACAGAACACACACAAAAAATTTCAGCAAACTATTTTAAAAACTTTTTGAGCAATCACTGTCCTCGTTCGAGTTTTTCGGAAAAAAAACTCATTTCGAGTAAAACGCATTTTTAAGTTTGACATCGTATGTAAAGTTAGGGCATCTGATATTACTAAAACGCTTGTAGCTTTTGATCTAGTGAATGGAAAATAAAAATTTTGGTATTTTTGTAAAGCTAATAAGATTGCCTATAAAATAAAATCATAAAAAATTGCCAATTTGTAAGAAAAATCATGATTTTGGGGTAGTCGGACACCTTAAGTTTTAATTTATTTAAAGGGCATCTGTTCCCCTACACAAGGGATCTTCAACCTTTCACACTTTTAAGAGCCAAATAAATAAATTCACATTCATCCGCAGGCCACATGACTGTCAAGAAAATATTAAGTCAGAATGTTTATATAAAAAAAGGGGGGTTTGTTTTACAATCCTGGTGTGTCTACAGATTTGTGTGTATATATACATAGTTTCACAAAATTTTTAAATGGAAGTCGAATTAAAATTCTTTGCAAACCTATTAAATATAAGAGTTAATCTTTTTTTCCGAAAATTTCTGAGATTTCATGCATCGTCAGTTTTTTTATATTTAAAATTATTTAAGATACAGTGCAATTTATGAAACATTCGGCATTTTTAGAAAATGTTATTATAATGGACATGAAACACATCAGTGTCAGAGAGAGAGGAAGGTTATAAGACTGGCTTTCAAGAGACGTAACATTAATTGGCCACCAAAATTTCACCAACTTCTTTCCACCAGAAGTGCTTTTAAAAATTTCTGTGAATTTGTTGTAAATATTTGTAAATCTTCTTAACATCATTTTTTTTCTTTCTTTCCCTTGTGTGATTAATACTTACTTCTGTTAGCCCCGTTGATACTTTGTGGTGCACGGAGATTTTATAATTGTTTTCAGTAAAAAAAATTTTTTTAACAAAACCCTCATCAGCAGGATGCTTTAAAGATCGAGGACAACAGAAAAAAAAAGTGTGTGTGTGTACTTATGTAGCACGTAAGAAGTTATACTTCGTTGGCGTAACAAGATTAAAATCTTTCTAAAAATCTTTAGCAGGGCAAGCTGGGCCAAGAACGAAAGGCGGTGATGAGCCGAGTTGAACGATACTAACCTTCAGTCAATCGGACCAGCCAAACCTGAGGTAATCACGGTTTAAATAAATTTAAACACCCCCGCACAGAGACAATAGGACCAATAACATGGGGAGGGGGGTCGAAGGCGGGAATGATCTGTCCCGTTCTATATATTTCTAGACAAAGCATTTTCGTATTCGTTCCTACGGAACGCAAAGCAAAGGCTCTCTGACACGGGGTGTATTGCTCAGTGGTAGAGCATTCGACTGCAGATCGGGAGGTACCCGGTTCAAACCCGGATGTCTGCATTTTCAGAGAAGTGAAGAGAAATAATTTTTTTGAGAATTTCAAAGGTGGCAATGATCTGTCTTGTTTTGTATATTTCTAGACAAAGCACACATTTTCGTATACGTTCCTACGGAACACAAATCAAAGGCTCTTTGACACGGGTTGTATAGCTCAGTGGTAGATCATTCGACTGCAGATCGGGAGGTCCCCGGTTCAAACCCGGGTGTCCACTTCTTCAGGGAAGTGAAGAGAATTATTTTTCTGAGAATTTCGAAGGTGAGAATGATTTGTCCCGTTTTGTATATTTCTAGATAAAGGATTTTTGCATCCGTGACGGTGTGCGCGTGCATTGTAAAAATTTACCATCATCCTATTTCTCTGACACCCCAAAAGAAGTATAACTTCAAAAATGGCATGTCTTAAGACAAAATGCAGACAAGTAAATTGTTTTTGAAATTGTCTCACATATTCAATTCCACTAAAATGCCTTCGGGGGCCATTTATAGCCGCGGGCAACCGGTTGAAGACGCCTACTCTGCACTAAAGGTTCTCAGATTGTTTCCTACAGAACCCAGGGATCCTTGTGACTGATGAGGGGTTTCGCGCGTGGTCAGTTAAAATTTAACTTGGGAATGCGTAGCAACATTTAAGATGTTCGTAAAATATTTGATATAAAGTAAAATATTTGTGACACATTTCCATTATTTTATTAAAGTTAAAATAAATAAATCATGAGATTTTTACGTATTAAAAATAATTTATTGAACATATTATAGATAGATACATAAAATATAAGTTATGATATGAGTAAAATTATAGAAATCGGGCCAATCGCGAATGCGGACGTCGTTGAAGTATAAATAGGAACGGAATCTCGACTCTACATGAAATAATTTTTCTAAATTATGGCAGTGTTAAAAAGTCGAGAGATGCGAAGCGAATGAAACAAATTTTCTACTGTTTTGAACCGAAAGTTTTATTATTCTTTGTACTGTTAAGAAAATAAAGCACGTTAAGTATATATTTTTGTATGAAATTTTTAACTTGTGCATAACTTAATTAATCAGAGCTATACTTTTGTTAGAGTTCTTTTAAAAAAATAATCTTATTACATAAGGCTTATCAATGTCAATTTCTTTTTCATTTACCATTTTCAGGACATCAAATTTAAATTCGTAATTTCTCTATTATGCATTTCATTTAGGGGATCATGATCAAATTTTTGACATAAAAAGGCGTTCATCAGCCACAATATGTTTGGGAACCACTGTTCTAAACGGTGGATGTTTAGTGCCATCAAGATTGCCAAAATTTTGGAGTGTCTCATAATATCA
Source organism: Trichonephila inaurata madagascariensis (assembly GCA_019973955.1). Classification (NCBI taxonomy): domain Eukaryota; kingdom Metazoa; phylum Arthropoda; class Arachnida; order Araneae; family Nephilidae; genus Trichonephila; species Trichonephila inaurata. Next base: position 146,183 of record BMAV01026938.1, read on the forward strand.
TTTATTCAAACTGTAATAATACCTATACGTTATCAATATGCACATTAAGCTTATTTTAAACAAACACCACATTTAAGTAGCAGAATATATATTTTTCCACATTTAATTAGCACATAATTGCTTATTAATAATAACATTATGTATAAAAATTTGTATATTTACATTATTCAAACGTATTACTTTTGTTACATTAAGTTAAAGGAATAAAATAAATTATTCAATCACTATGGGAATGGGATGGAACAAAGTTTATTTTTTTAGAGAGATGATTTATCCCAGTCTCATTACCAACATAGTGAAAAAATTAAAAAGGAGTTTTCATATCGTTTCTAAGTTTTGTAAACTTGTATTGGAGCAGAATCATACACTTATTCCATGGTGTGATGGGGAAAATAGATATAACGGATTCCTTATGATATTTTCATCGTTTAATTTGTTCACAATTACGATATCCATTTCTAGAATTTTATTTTCTGTAGTTTATAGTCAAACTTCGCTGCGAACCATTTTTTATTTTCCATGGTAAAAATAGAAATATATCCTACTGAGAAGAAATAAAGAAAATCAGCACATTGCAATAAAAGCTGTATGTTTTTTTTTTATTTATTTATGAATTGAAAGTTTAACATACATATTTGTACAAATAAAACTTGAAACAAATATTTTTGTTTTCTTTTTTTGCTTTAAAATTACCAGAAAAGGCGAAATGTCGAAGGGTTCTAAATCTCAAAGTCTTATCAGGCTAATTTTATCTCTAAAGCACTGATCTCTCTCCTGAAAGCTTATTTAACAAATAGAAAGTTTTCGGGATATTTCTCTCTTTTCAAGGAAGAAATACTACATCTCAATGTTAAGAGCACTTTTGCATTTAACGAGTGTGATTCAGAAAGTTTGTCGGCGTTTATCAAAAGATTTCATATAAGCTCAAAGTTCTCGATACGACACGAGCCAAATAAGTATTAACGCCTTATTCTTAAGTAACTGATTATTTTCAACTAAACAATATGCAAATAAAATTAATAAGATGAGAAAATAGATGGAAAAGTACCATTGCTAATTAAGAACCTTGAACTGGACGGCGATGTAAGATATATGAAAGGTATATTCAAATGTTACACAAAATGAATTCTTTCATTCGTTTATAGATGTTATACAACACTTTAGAATAGAACTATTGTTACTTAATGAGTATGTAATGTCTTTCTCTTTTACCTTCTTAATGCTTCTCAACGCTGTGTTTCATGTTAACAGCCAACATAATTCTTTTGTTTCTCAATACAATCAAACCAAGCGCTATTCACCACGCTAAGCACAAAATCCAAGAAACTATCTCTTCTTTGTTTATCAAACCAAGTCCTGTGCGTAGGGCTAAGAACACAAAGGAATTTCCCTTCTTTTACACAAAACTCACACCAGCACCTTCGCGTTCCAAAACCGACGGATTATCATTTCCTTTTAATGCCTTGTTCGAAAGTCAACCACCTTCTTCTACGAAGTAGCAATCCACCCCCACAGATACGGAGAATTGCGCTAAACATTCCATAATCCACCGCGAACAGTAGCCAGACACTCCACAGTACTTGTATAGTCTTTATTCTTAATTTATTATATAAAATTGAATTACAAGGCCCGTGAATTCTACACATCCCCTCAGGAGGGAGTTAGCTGTTTTAAAGAAGTATGTTTATTTCAAGTTAAAGTGAATTATAGATGGGCTACACGTAATAATAATCATTAGCTTAGAACACATTTAATAGATACATTAATGACAACATAATGAAATGTGTATTATGAGAAACACATAACTTAAAACTACAAATTCAAGAAAAATTGTGTTACATGTCTCTGCTTTTAAATATCTTTAAAATAGTCTTTTGAATTTAATGTAACCTCTTGCATATAATGAAAATAGTTCGTTCTTTGCTTTTAAATGTTCAAGAACTTTTAATATCAATACACTAACAATATTGGATTTTGTCAATCGCCTGATTTTCTTATACCAACGTTATAGTTAAATCGATTGATGTACGTATCATCCCAAAATATCAAAGGGGAAACAAGATTGATCACGAAATGTTTGGGAGTAATAGATAATGATCTTAGAAATATGACTAGTAATTTCTTTTTTTTATTGATAATTTTCAGTTTTATGAATTAAAAAAAGTAGCACGTCCATGAACTACAACATATCACGTAAAAATTATATCAAACAAAATCTCAAATTAACACAAAAATTATTTTAAAATATGCATTTGAAATAATTTCATTTATAAAATACTCCTCCTCTCAGTGTCCATTATTGAATGCTTTGTAATTTTAAACTTAAATTAAAAGCAAATTTTCATTAAAGGCCCTTATTGTAAAATTACTACAAGTAAATTACATGGTAGGATATGTGTTTGGGACATTATAAGGCTTTCTACTCTTTATTAGCTCACGAGAATTATTTGCTTAAGATACCTGGAAACGTTCGGTACCACGATTTTGAAAAAGAAATTAAAGGCATATTTTTGGGTATTTAGAGGCATTTGAATATAAGAATACACATATAAAACTATTTTAAGAATATTATTATAAGGTAAAAAATATTTAAATACAGTTTTTTGCGAAAAATTGAAGAAAAAATGACATCTTTTCCAAACATTTTCCTTTCATGAAAAGTGCTTCCATAATAATTATGTTTTCCTAATACATAGATAACACTTCTGTATAGACCTTGAATTAGAATTTTTGAAATATATCATTTAGACTTATATTCATTCATACATTAATATATAAGATTAGATAAACTTTAAGCAAGAACACTGGCTATTATTTGAATTTATAGTCATTCTCAAAATAATATGAACAAAACAAAAACAAAAAAATCCAAATACAGGCTCTTTAGAGAAGTCTGATCTATGTTTATTGGTAAAATATTATTACCGCATAGCATTTTCTATAAATAGAAAATATTTTGAAAAAAATGTCATTCTTTCTCTTCATTTTTAGCCAAAAAATTGTTTTTAAATAATTCTTTCTTGTAATAATATTCTTAAAACAAATTTATATATATATTCTAATTCAAATGACACTAAATACCAAAAAAAAAAAAAATTATATGCTTTTAAAAATCACGATAGAGGCAGCCGTAGTCTAGTAGTCAAGGTCATGAACTCATAGCTGGCGGGTCATCAGTTCAAGCCTAGTGCTGGTGATGAACCGTGGTGTAGAGTGGCTGTTGCACGTTAAACCTGTCCGGGATCAAAAGTCCTCCCGTTGGTGTGGAGTGCAAGCTAGGAGAAGGGCCTGAGAGCTCAGGTATTGTTCTCGTCACTTGACCATGGTTCCAAAATTCGAAGTCTGTCGTCAAAGGCCCTCGTGTAGCTGAATATGAAGATATTAATATTCGCTCATTCACTCACAAAATCACGATTCCGTACCTTAAAGCTTAGTGCATTTAAAATTTAAAATGTATCACACAGGAAGACATATTTCTCTTTAAAATCTTGCTTTGACTTAGCGCAAAATATTTTATTTCATTGAAAAGCTTTCCTTTCAATTAACTATAATAAAATTAGTTGTAGAAAATTGACATCAAATTCTTTCTATTCTTCTTTAAAATCACAACTAATTCATATTTAAACATTTGCTAAAAGTATTTACTGATTTTGTTGTTTATTCGCTATAACAACACATTGCATAGTATTTTTCAGTAAATATAATAGCTTCCAACAGTGAAGAATATGGATACATAAATAAAGATTTCAACTTAAATCGATATGCCTAGAAGAAAATAAATTATTTACTGCATTCAATGATTTTTCCTGTCATAATAAATTTCCATCTAACACATTTTGAATTTGCTGTACAAGAATATAAATAGTGGAAGAACGGATGCATATTGCATTTATACGTGGTAAAATTTGTGTATCCAATATGTAATTCATATTGATACCTCTTGAATAAAAAATTATTATAACAAACGCATTCTGCATAAGGGGAGTGCGAAAAAGAATTCGTATCTAAAAAACTGAATTTATTCTATATGAGTATGAAGATGCCAATATAAGAGCTTTATTTAATTTTTTATGAATATTTTTCCAAAGAACATATCATTATTTTCCTTCAGTTTTATAACACGTTCAAAATATATTTGTCTTTTATATTAATAACTTTACTTACTACATTATTACTTTACGACACATATCAACGATTTCCAATAAATGTAAAGAGCAAAAATAAACAAAATCAAATCTGCAAAATCTCTTTTCTAAAACTAAAGATGAAATGAATATTACTGGAATTTTAAAAAAGAATTTTAAAATGTGGAACATACAATAAAACTACTCATTCGGATCTGAACCGAAAACCGTTATTTTTGGTGGAATGAAAACTGGAACTGAACCGATATATATATATATATATATATATA